>JACDOX010000138.1:559812-584292 GCA_014549065.1 Cardinalis cardinalis
ACCCAGCCTTTTTTTTTTTTTACTTTTGGAGAGATTGTCTTATCAAGCAGCCACAGTTCCATTTATAGCTTCATGTACTTCCACCACTAAGAGGAACATTGCCCACATTCTTCTTCAATCTTACCTTTTGAATGAAGACTCCAAGGAAGGGCGCTCCGAGAACAGCTCTGTGAAGAACTCCACCTGATGCAGGGGCACGGACAGCGAGGCTGCAAAGGGTCGCCCGTCAGTTCCAGTTGGAARAAACAAAACGGGAGGGCAGCACTCCCCTGGAACTCCTCCCAAAACGGCAGCGCCCGAGGCCGGCGGCGGCGCGCTGCTGAAAGGACCACCTAGAGACAGCCAAGCTCACTGCCAGCCTCGCAMAGCAGGTTTGCCACAGAGCTTCTAGAACCTACATCAGCACCAGGGCAGGCAATGGCAAAGCCTCCTCAGAAATCCATGAGGTTTAGGCTGAACATGAGAAGGGAAAGGGGAAGAAGGAAAGGCCACTRTTGTAAATCCACTCTCAAATATAGATGAAATGTACCTCTCCTTCATCCACCCTCACAAAGCACTCAAAACACACTTCCAGATTGATAATCCCCCATTTGTATGATTTTCCACCAAGGCAGCCATTTAAAAAATGGATATGAGTTAAGTTTTGCTAATCTGCTAACAGAGAAAATTAGAGTACCCTGAAGTGCAGTTTACRATACACATCGAACAAGAAAACCCTCCTAAAACTCCCAAAAGGCAGAGGCTGCTCAATATTTGCATCTGTTCTGCTGGAGACTGGAGCTCTTAGATCATTCAGTCTGAACATTTGTACAATGTCGGGCTGAATTTTCATTTTGGAAAAATTCAATCAAAGCAGTTTGGCTGGTTGTAGTTGATTTAGAGGTTAAAAGGGCACAGACGTCTCAAGGCTGAGTTACCTGGCACTGCCTAAGAGCACTGGGGAGACAACAAGGAATGAGGGAAAAAAACCCCAAACCTAAGGAAGGAGCACATATTGTGACTACACAGAAGGGGAAAAAAATACTTGAACATACATAATAGACAGTACTGAAACAGTTGCAAGGAACGGGAAAAAAAATCAATCAATCACATTTAAGCCCTGTCATGGAATGGCCAACAGATTTCAAAAGTGTCTTCTGCACTTAGAGATGCAGAGAGGGAATGCAGCAAAAAGGATTATGGATGCAAAAGCATCAAATATTATTAATATAAAATAAGCAGACTTTCATAGATTATATAATAATTTATTATGGAGAAATGTACGTGGTATTGCCACATTAAGCTTGCAATTTTATTCATAATTCATTCTTCTCATGATCATATTTGAAGCTTAAACCCTGAAAAAAATCCTTCTTTTCCACTTGCAACTCATGAATTTAGAAGATATGAACAACAGACAGTTAAGAAAGCTGCTGGAGTAAGATTTAATTTTCTGAGTCCTGGATTAAAACTATATCATGCAATGCAAGTGTAAATCTCACCACCTGCAGTCASTATTTCTCAGCATTTCTTAGTGCTCTCATTTACTTCATGAACATAATTTAAAAGTTAAGAACAAAAACACAATTCACTTCACTGCAAAGGTCAATACAGACAAGTGGATTTATGTAAATGATCCCTATTACACTTTTCTAATCATTAGATCTTTGTAGCTGCATCAGTGTTTTATTTATGAAGCAAATTGCTCTAGAGGTGAACAGCAACCCTCTTTGTTTTGATAAACTCACTAGTAAGAGGTGTTAAAAATGCTCATTTTATTTGAAGTTTTTTGACCCATCATTTTGAGTTATCAAATGAGGAATGGGATTCAGCTGCTTAAGGTAAACACCTAAAACTATTTTATATACTGTAGAATCCATCAGAAAAACCTCTTAGACACCCCAGGTCTCCCACGGACTTCAACCACCTATGCAAGGGCTGGATGTGGGGATGCTTTAAAGGGCCAAAAGTGTCTAGAATGGTGCTAGACACCAATGTTCAGACACCTCTCACAACTGGAGAGGCAATTGCTTCAAATTCCTGGCGCTTATTAAGAGGGATTACTTCAAAAGCTGTGGTAACTTCATGGCAGCAGTCAGAATTAGCAGGGTTTGGACAGGGTTCTTGCCATCCCAATAAAAATAAGCACTATCTTACAAAAGACCCGGAAGCATTTTCAGATGTTGCTGAGGCAGCTGCTGGCAAGGCTGAGAGGAGCATTTGTACTAATACACCAAAAATGGGGCAGCACGGGAAACTGCTCATTTCCCGGGCAAGATGAATGAAAGCAGAAGCCACTACACTAAAAGAGACCTCCCAAAACCCCTGTATAAAATATATTTTTGCCTACTTACATACTCATACCATTCATGCCGCAGAAGTCAGTGTGAAATGCTGAAAGTTCTGAGCAAAAGGCAACCAGGTCCAAGGTACACCAGAGTATCCAGAAACACCTCTCTGAGCCACATTCTCTCCTCAGTAARGAGGAGGGACATCCATATGCCTCTTTGGCCCGAAATCCTCCCCAGTTTCTACACTGAAGGGGCCGTCTGCCTCGTCAGCATCCTGAACACACAGCACACCTGCTTTCCAACACGCCCAGCTCCCCGCTTCCCTTCCCTTCGCCCCTTCCTCCCACCGGACTGGCGCTCTTCCCTCGTCCCTGGAGCCGGCCATGGCAACGCACCCGGGCCAGGGCTGACCTGAGGGGAAAAGGACGGAACCTGAGGGGATGGAGGGCGTCTGACCTGAGGGGAAAAGGACGGAACCTGAGGGGATGGAGGGGGTCTGACCTGAGGGGAAAAGGGCGGGAACCTGAGGGGATAGAGGGGGTCTGACCTGAGGGGAAAAAGGCGGAACCTGAGGGGGGGGTGTCTGACCTGAGCTGAGGGGACCCGACGGGAGGCGCTGACCTGAGGGGAGGGGTCCTGACCTGAGGCTGAGGGGCGGAACAGAGCCGGGGTCTGGCCTGCGGGAGCCCGAGGGGGATGTGACTCGACGGGACGGCTGCGATCTGAGCATGGGGCACCTCCTGCCCCTGCTCCTGCTCCTGCTCCCGCCCTTTTTCCTGCTCCTGCCCCTGTCCCTGTCCCTGCCCTTTCTCCTGCTCCTGCTCCTGCCCTTTCTCCTGCTCCTGTCCCTGTCCCTGTCCCTGCCCTTTCTCCTGCTCCTGCTCCTGCTCCTGCCCTTTCTCCTGCTCCTGCTCCTGTCCCTGTCCCTGCCCTTTCTCCTGTCCCTGCTCCTGCCCCTGTCCCTGTCCCTGTCCCTGCCCTTTCTCCTGCTCCTGCTCCTGCCCTTTCTCCTGCTCCTGCTCCTGCCCTTTCTCCTGCTCCTGTCCCTGTCCCTGCTCCTGCCCCTGCCCCGCGGGGCGTTCCCGCCGCTCTTTCTTTGCCCTGTGACAGGTAGATAGCTCACAGAGGGAACCTGCACACTAATCCTATTTGTTGGGTTTGATTTAAAATCATTTTATGTCAGTGTTCACGTATCCTCCCTCTCGACGTACGCTGTTTTTTTAGGTATTAGATTGTTCCGGTCTCCCATGATTGCCCCTCCAGTTTGATTCACCAGACAAGGTTCTGCTTTTTTTGCTTTTTTAAGACTTTGGGTAGGATTTCACAGCTGCGAATGAGAGCTAGACCTATTGAGACACTGCACTTCTGGCAAACACATTTAAAATTAATCAAATAAGATACCCATGAAAACAAAGCAAATTTTAAATCAAATACAGTATTTGTATCTGCATCGGGTGAAGACAGTCCCAGTCTTGGCCAGTGATCATCCCGGTAAGGAACCTGGCCGATTCACCTTTCTCACATACCTGGATTTCATTCCCACAGAAGGCAAATGAAAAATTCCCAACTGGGGAGTGGCTAAATGTACCCCAGAATGGCAGCAGGGCATGGATGGAGTGTCTGACCAGACACAGCACCTCAGACACAACCCTGTGCCCACCAGTAGACATGTCATCATCTTTTCTAAAATTATTTCAATTCAGCTCGGCAAAAGAAAATTTTATAATCAGATTCTTTAACAAAATTTCACGCTCCTACAATAACTTTTGATGTAAGCCCTCACTTGAAAGAGTTCAGAAATCTATTTTTTAGGAGGTCACGTTCCAACATTCTGATTCTCCATTTGGTTTCAGTTATTATCTGTAAGTAAGCCCAGTAATTAGTAATTTCCTTCTATTTTCAGTTGTTTACACATCTATTTACTTCTAATGGAAGCACTGAGTTAATATATTTCATATTTGTACATAATTATTTAATCAACCTTGTCAGAATGATATTGAATCCCTAAGACATAATTTTATACAAACAATAAATAATTTTATCTAAAGAGCTGACTCTTAAAAACAGCCTGCTAACAAGGCACTAATTCTCATTCCCCTTGAGAAACCATGCAGTACAAAATTAGTAGTTTGGGAGTTTAAATTGCAAAATTAATCATATTACCATAAGTGTCAGTAATGAAATAGCAATGACTGAAATTCCTAAACCTAGTTCTTGAGATTTACACAAATCTCAAGACCTCCATTGCTCCAGACTTTGCTTCAAACTATCTTTTGGAATTTTCACCTGGCAGATTTTTCTTGTGTGGGAAATGTGGGCTATTCAGGTGAGAATAACCAAAGACTAAAAAGGATTATTCCTGAAGATCCCAAGGTTCTCAGACAATTCAGCAAAAGCACATGATCCCTGTGTTTCTCCACTTGCAGCCCATCAGTGACAGAAACCAGCAGCAATACAGACCTACAAAAATCAAACTTTCACCCCTGAGTGCCAATACTGCCCAGCACAGGTTTCTGCACAAGTACAATGCTAACAGGAGATCTGTAATAGTGTAACATAACCTACCTGTAGCAGCTTGATTTGAAAAAATGGGACWTTGAGCTGAAAGACCCATGGGGAATTGCCTCTAAAGCATAATTAAAGTTGGATTTATTTTATTTGTTACTGAGTTTTAGCTTGCCTTCATTCAAGGTCTTGCAATTCAAAATGTACAAAGTATTTGATTTTGAAGAATTGGGAAGGTTTATTACTGTGATATGTCTCTGAGGCATAATAGCAATTAAAGTGGTCATTTACCCAGGACAGCTGCAACCAGCCAATACTGCAAACAGATTTAAAGTTTAGGTACAAATGTGACTAACCAAGAGGGAGATTTTCTGGTGAAGGTTTTTTTTYCATAACTAACCATGATCTGATTTCATTTCTAAACCTTCTGCTGATCTGGAGGTRCTAACACAAGGTGCCACCTGCTGATGCTACCCAATGTCATAATTCCTCTTTTTAGTGACAATGTGGAAAATAGCCTGTAAAACTCAGCAAAATAACAGGTTTTAATCACAACTATTTAAAACAGGCTGCAGATATTGTTTTTATGGGGGGAAAAACTCCAACAAACTGTAAAATAATGATTAAATGAAAAATAAATCAAACAAAGAGTCATGTAATTTAAGATTTGAAGCATACAAAAGGTGAGTAAATCAGGGTCTCCRTACCAATATCTGCTCAGAATGGGGACAAAAATCAAGCAATGCAGAATGGGAGCCAGAAGCCTATTTTACTTTCACACTGGTGGAAAGAATATTACTCTWTATGGTGTTGCAGATGCATTATGAAAGCCAAGTCTCATTAATAAACCTACCATGAGGGTGGTTTTGGCCCAGAGTTGCATTTTCCTATGATATTCAGTGGAGTTGGAGTTTGAATGCATATCCATTTACCTTCTGTTTTCATAAAAATGTAGGAGATGTGTGGATAAACCATTTGCAAACAGGAACATTCTTTTTGTTTAAAACCCAGTAAATCTGGTAAAGATGTATCAAAGAAAAAGGTTCCAATTCAGTAGCACACACATGCCCAAATTTGCTACAATTATTGATTAAAACTAAGAATCCAACAGAACATTTGGCTGCATTGACACCTACAACAACATTCAGTGATATAATTTGATAATCTTGTGACACTAAGCCTGTAATTTCATTAAAATTTAAGTAGAACTGATAGCATTTTTCCAAAAATGATGTATTACTGAACATTTGAGAGGATTAGAGGCAAAAGCAGATTCTGCAGTCTGTCAACTTTAAGAGCCACACTTTCAATAGTAAAATGAAAGCTTTGGGATAAAATTGTATGCCTGTTTTTGCATATGCATGGATGTTCAGACACCTTAATTAATATTTAGCTGCTTGAGCAGGATTAGCAAACTGTCCATGTCTATTCACASACTTGTGGTGACAGATGTCCTGCTGCCTTCATTCCCAGTGTGCTGTGAGGTGATGGAGCAGCTGTGGGCCGAGCCAGAGGCACAGGGAGCTGCAGCTCAGTTGCCTCCCTGAGCGCTCAGCCAGGAGCAGCAGCACCTCCTCAGCACTCCCTTGCCAGCAGCCTCAAATCCTTGAGCAGAAAGGACCAGCACCAGGACACTGGCTTACCTAACCACCAGACATTTCTTCTTGTTCACCTGGATAATGTTTATGAAAAATACCAGTATTAATTGGGATACCAACTAATTCCATGCAAGCTGCCCAGCAGCCATTTTATCTCAACAGATTTTTGTCATCGTTGGCAAACAAACGAGGAAAAGTTCGACGTGTCCTAACTAAAGGAGTGAAGCMACTTTTGATTCTCTGCCTGAAACTTGTCCCCAGATCCATTCTTAGGCGTTCACAGAATGTGACATTTTAGCCATACAGAATTTTCCATAGTAAATTCTTATTTTCGTTGTCTGCATGGTTGCAGCTTTGTTAAATGATCTACAAAGCTAACAGACAGAGCAGGACGAATACAGAAGAAATACTCTTCAGTGTGCAGCATTAGTTTTCTTACTGTTATGTGTTTCTTGAGGGAGAAAACATGAAATTCTGAAGTCTTGTGGTGCAAGCATTATGTGTAAAACACAATTTATGTTGGAGTCATTATTTCATTCAAATTCTTCAAGGGAGATGTAAAATTTACTCTTGAATATTCAAAGTTACACATAAGCACAAAGTTGCTGTTCTGCCAACACTGCTGTAARTACTTCTTAGCTTAGGCAGAATCTAACCTATTTTTTCTGTTGCAAGCATCATAGACCTCTAACAGGAAGAAATGTCGAAACTATTGAATTTGTAAAGCTGACAGAGATTGATTAAATAAGAGGCCCCAGAGCAGGTGGTGGAGAAGGGATGGAACAAGCATTACAAAACTGACATTGCACTTAAAGTCAACTAAGACAAGAAACCTGAAGGACTGAAGTGCTTGGGGCTCAGTCCCTGTATTTAAGAATCCACTTGTGCATTTTTGATACTGGTTGGTTAATCTGTCCGTGTCCTATTGAAGATTTTTCAGTATCTATCCTTGCTACTTGAAGAAATTAAAAACATGAGAAAATATAGGCAATTCTATCCTAGCACCATTATTTTATACAACAGACCTGTGGTAAATAGGTATGATTCGTGCTGATAAAATGGAAACAGTAATCAATATTGAAAGAGTAATTAATATTTGGGAATAATAAAACAGTTAAAAGTTGTAATGCCAAAGAAGAAAGGGAGAGGAGGGGCTCCACCCCCCCCCCCAGCAGATGTTCTCAAGGACCACAGGAAGAGACCGAAGATGCAGTTGCTAAAAATGAGCAAAAACTTGGTTGGGTCCCAGAAAATGCTAATTATAAGGGATTTATTGCCTTGATATGTAGATGCAGTGATATGTTAGTCTTGGCTTACATTATACTGGCTTGGTGCACATGTGTAACCCAAAGGTGAATTAAAGGACACAGAGGAAGACTAYGGGATCTTCATCCAAAACGACCCCCAAAGACTGGTGCGACCACCAAACTGAGTGGTGGCGCATGCGCGGTAAAGGTGGTRATGAAGGTGGAGATAGAGAGATGACGAACCGAAAATGGGAGGAGATGCTATTAACACCTGTCATGTAAGGAGTGATTTTCACTTGGCAAGCTCGTACGTGATGTGGCACGGGTCCATGAGCCCTGCACTCCGTACCCCGCGGTTATCTTTTGCTTATGCGCTGTTATTGGAACCAAATTATCCCTTATTTTAATCAAATTATATTGTATCCAATTTTATACTTTTTTTATTCAATTAAAATTGCTACTACCTTTAATATTGTTTGGTTTTTTTATGAAGGGATAATTGGGCAAACATAACAGACCCAAACCAGACTTTTATCTGTTACCTGTTCTAGTGTCGAGACCTTGCTACCTTTACGCGATTAAGAACTAAAACTTCTGAGATTCCTTGGGGAGATAAATTCACGTTCAAAGCACACTCAGTCCAGCGGCACCGTGCATGTGACCCTTACCCTTCTGTCAGCGCTGCTGGGCAGGGATGGGCACCCCGGGAGCTGGAGGCCGCTCTTTGTGYGCGCTCCCTGCTCTGCGGCTGCAGCTTGCGCTGGCAGCGCTGGAGGGCACTGCAGCTCTGCAGAGAACCAGAGATCCCCAGAGACGCCCAGCGGAGCTGCTCCGAGAGCTCTCGGTGCGCCCGAACAGCGCCCAGGCGCCTCCGATTCGTTCTGTCTGCCTGAAACCGCACCTTTCATCTCAGTCCTGTGCGTGAACACAAAGCAGTTGTTTGTGAAAARCGCCAATCACTTGGTTTTAAATTTTTAAATGTTTAATAGTAATAAAATGGTTATAAAAATAGTAATATAATTAGAGTAATAATAATTTGGACAATYAGGATTAGGACAATACGAGACAATAGAAACAAAGAGTTACGGATGTCTGGGTACCTTTTCTGGGCAGCATAAGCCCGCAAAAGGCCCCACGTTAACAGAGGATTAACCCTTAAAAACAACAGCCTGTTGCATATTCCTACACCTCATCCATGATGCATAAATTCCATTCAAACACAGGATTCTGTCTGGGCAGTGTCAGCTTCTTCCTCTGAATCTTGACAGCATCATCCTGCCCAATCGAGGCGGGAAGAAATTCGTTTCTCCTGATAATGGAGCAATAAATTCTCTTCCTCTGAAAGATTTGGGTGKCCTGTGGCTGCTATCTCAGTGTGAGTCCTTTCTTTAGAAAAAAAAGTATCCCACATAGCTTAGTTTCTATTTTAACATTTTGTTATAACCTAAAACTATATTTACCACATTACTTAAGAGAATTAATACAGCATAACTTTCTAACACATATAATATTCATTTGAATATTTGCGAAAAGCCAATCATAAARTACGCATTTTTCACATTGTTTAAAGAAAAAAAAAAAGTAAGTTTTTTCTTAGTTCTGCTGGGAAAGAAAGGCTCCTAAATTCCTAACACCGGAGTCAGACATTGCAGGTTGTGAGCCAGAGGGAGCCCTGAGTCTGTCCAGGCCTCAGTGCCTCGCGATGTCCTGYGTGTGGTTTCAGCGCGGTCACCGCAGCCCGGCAGAAGCGCAGGGGGCTCTCGGCTTCCACCTTCGGCAGGGCGGCATGGAGAACACCGGCCAGGGGCCGGAGCGTTCCCGCAGCCGATCGGCCGGTCCCGAGTCGGCCTTGCCGGCGTTTCCAGGCGGGAATTCCAGCGGCCCCCGCTCTGCGGCACCGCACGGAGCTCCGGCCGGGGGACACGGCCCCAGAGCCCGGAGAGCCCGCGCCGGAGCCGCGTTTGCTCGGCAGCAAACGCCATCGGACAGCCAGCCAGCATCCCTGCCTTCCTGCCTGCCTTCCTGCCTCACTTGAACCCCTTCCAGCGGCTCCGTGGCGCTGCGCCGGCAGCGCCGCTCCCCTCGCTCTGCGGGGCGCAGGAACACCCGGCGCTTGCCGACATCCGTCTGTCCTCCGCCTTCCGGGCAGCGCACAGAGAAAGCGCCCAACAGGCGATTTTCATTGGCCCAATTAAAACCCATAACTAATTCAGCAATATTTTCGGTGCTGAGGCAAGCTACAACAATTATTAGGAATGCTTCTGGATCAATAACTCATTAAAAAAAAAAAAAGAGAGAATGGGAAGTCGCCAATATCACTCCAGCTACTTATAATAATAAAACAAAAGCTCTGAGTATAGAAATCAAAAATCAGGAAAATTTTTTTTTCTAMCCATTGCAACACACGTAGAAAGTCAAATGAAATTTAATTTTCATTGTACTACTGCTGGTATAATAAACGGTTGCTAGTATAAAAAAATTATCTACAGTGAATTAAATTACATATAAAGGTCGTATGATACAGACCTTTCGAGATTTTGTAATAGAGATTTTGCAATAATTGAAAGAAATAGTACAACCGGGAAAAMCATTAACGCCGCTGAAAGCTAATGCAGCTCCTAGCGGCTGCTGTCTATCAGGAGTTCGTGGCTGCCTCCTCCCCGCCAGGCTCGGGTTCCGTTCGCAGGAGCGGGCGCGGCCTCTCCCCCTCAGGCCGACACTCTCCGCTGTGCGCTGGGATTGGCTCCTCCCGCGCCGCTCCTGCCGAGCCGCGGCCGCCATTGCTGCGGGGGCGGGGTCGGTGGCGCCCATTGGCTGCACAGGCGGGGGCGGGGCCTGCGGCGGGCGGAACGCCCTATAAGGCTGCAGCTCGCGAAACGCAACAGCATCAGCAGCGATGGCCGAGTGGTTAAGGCGTTGGACTTGAAATCCAATGGGGTCTCCCCGCGCAGGTTCGAACCCTGCTCGCTGCGGCCCGGAGGGGCTTCGGTTTTTTGTTCCTCCCATTCCCTGCCGGGTGCCCTTTAACTGCTCTCGGCTCCTCTCCGGCAGCGGCAGCGCCCASAGCGATGGGCCGGGATAAGGGCACGGAGCGGGGCAGGTCCCGCACAGCCACCATCCGCTGCGGCGGGTGGTCCCGGAGCACCCGCAGGGCGGCATTGGCCGGCTCGGGAGCAACACCCGCAGGGAGCCCGCACAGCTCCCCGGGCAGGCTGGGCCGCTGCTCGGGCACTGCGGGGGAGGGAAGCACRTTCAGGTGGCACTTCCTGGCCACTGCCTCTTGTCCCATTGCTGGGCACCACCGAGCAGAGCCCGCCTCCACATTCTTGACACCCCCTCTGGATATTTACAGTAAGGAGGTTCCCCCTCAGTCATCTCTTTGAGACACTGAATAGGCCCAGCTCCCTCAGCCTTTCCTCATGAGAGACGTTCCAGTGCCCCATCATCCTTGCTGCCCTGTGATGTTTATCCTACTGCAGCTCTTCAGGCCATGCCCACCCGCTCCTCCCCCGGCCCTGCCAGCAGGAACAGCAGTGCCAAAGCTGCAGCAGGGCCCAGGGCACGGTGCTGGCATTGCACCTGCAAGCAGTGACAAGAGGCCTTGATGGAGGTGAGAGAACAGAGGTTTGGTGCTCTTTCAACAGCTCAGCCTCCAGGCCCTGCAGTGGGGACAGACAGCATCCAGCCGCAAAGCTCAGCATTCATCCAATGCCTAACACACAAACAGTGTCTCGATTCACCCAAAGGTCTATTGCTCTGCCCTCACGTCCTACAGCTGATACAAAATAAATTAAATCTTGYCAGCAGAAGGCTTCTCTGTAAGGAATGGAGTTACTCCATCAAACCTTGCCTTTCCTGAGGGCAGCTGGTCCGATTCCTCCTGGACCTCCAGTGAGGGGGGTCCTCAATCCTCTTTTCCTGCCTTTTATGACCTTCTGCACATGCATGATGCACATACACACACAGTATGGTGTTGACGGGGAAAACCGCCAGAAGTTATTATGCCATTAATGAGCAGGGAAAACAAACGAAGGCAGCCTTCCCCAACCGTCCGTGATTGGCCTAAACTGGGCTTTCCCCCCAGGTGTGTCAGCCTCCTCCCACGTGTRGCCCCGGCACCAAGGAAGGGAAGGGCTGCAAACCCCGCAGCAGCAGCGGGAGCGCGTGCGCCGGGCTGCAACCAAACCCCAGCACCGGGAGCTGAGCATCATCATCCGCCGGGCGACAGGGACAGCGCCCAAGCACCTGCGGAGCGGCTTTATCTTCTGCCGTGTAATTTCATCAGCTTCACAACGGCCTCGCTGCTTACACTTTCATATCCTGAAATGAGATGAGCCTGCTGGGAAGGTAAGATAGCAATGTTGATGCTCAGGAAATTAAAGATACACAGTATCTCTTTTAATAATCAGGATACTTGCTTCTATTTCAGAACATATAAACTGCCTTTGTTAAAAATCTCATTTAAAGAGGAAAACAAACAGTCAAGAAACGACCTTTCCTATAATTCAGCATTACTTAGCCTGAGATTTTAAGTCATGTACTGTCTGTGTTTATTGTCCAAATAATTCTTACACTGTCACTTGGCAAATGTTGGSAAAGCAACTTCTCAAATACTGGCAAAACAAAATGGTTGAGGATGTTTTAGTTCTTGAACATCTTATATATTCTGCACTTGCACAAGCATAACAACAGCAAATAAAGATATAATAATTTTATATMATTCCAGAATCCCCCATGCTATTCGGTTTCACTGTAAATAACTGGCTAAGTAGTTGCTTAATTTCTATTTAAAAATAGTTCAAAGGCCTGGGAACACAGCATTGAACAACGTTCCCTATACTCTGTATTTTATCATCATACACCTGAGCCCCATCTGCTGTCTCGTAACTTCCAGATGAAAACTCCTCAGCCTTCACAAGTCCAGCAAGGGCTGGGTTTTATCAACACTTTTGTCCGGACTCCAGAGGATCTGGGCTCACCTCACAAACAAACTCTGTTTGTTTTCATACCRAATCATTCAGAGCTGTAGCACAGCACAGTAAATCAGAGCCCTCACGTACCCCCAGACAATCAGGACCCTTTACTGCCCACCTAAGCAACTCCCAAGGGGAGCCCAAAAAGAAAACAGGAGCTCACCATGTCTCCAGAGGGCTGCCCTCCTCCAGCTTGAAGCTCCTAGGCCCTAATCTAATAAAGAGTGTCTGGGCTTGCTGTTCCCCACGCCCTTTGCCGCTGTCTCCACTTTGCAAAGAGAGTTAAAGATCTCAGTGGGCCCCTGAAAACCACGAACCTCTGACTGCTGCCTCAATCACACCTTCACAGAGCCTGAGATGCACCACAACCCCTGCCCCAGTTAAAGCTCCAGTGCATGAATTAGGGTTGGTGCTCACCAGTGCAGGGGCCAGAGCACCCCAGAACTGCTGCTGGAATGTCAGCTGGGACATTCACTGGATCTGTTCACACCACCAGCAAAAAGCTTCTAAAAGTGCTGTATCTTTAAAGAAGCAGATAAGCAGTTTCTGCTTGGGGTGTAGGCCCTGAATGATCTAACACTGACTAAGCTGTCAGGTGCTTTCTCTACTTTCTAACATGAGGGAGAACTGGGCTGCCCACTCACTGCAGTAACTCTTGTTACTGGCCAACAGGTCAGTCCCACCTGGTTCTGGGGAATGAAAAGCAGAGCAGGGTGCACAGGCTCCTCTTGTTTTCCAATCCCTCTGACTTTGCTGTGCTAGGAATAGGTTCATTCAACTCAGGAAATACAGAAAAATGGACCATTTCAAGTTTAACATGTACAGAAATGGAAAAAAGGAAGTCTGTGTCGGTGGCACTGGGGTACTGGAACACTGGTTAGAACCTGCCCTCCTCCTGAGGACAAGTACAAATTACAGGGCTGATCCTGAGCAGGTTGTTGCAAAACACAACTTCTGCCACGAGCTTTTACTGGGCCTTCCAAATGTCTGCAGTTATTCATCCAGAACAAACATCCAAAGGTTCTTTGCCAAAACCAACCACGCAATAATTGGCTAATAATGACATCAGTTTTAATGACACAAAGTATTCGTTTGCTGTTCAAAGGTCTACTGTGTGTTCACTTCTCAAAGGAAACCAGCTCATTAGGTGCTAAATCATCCATCCAACTACTCCCTTGTACCCTCAGCGGCAAGTGAAATGGGCAGAGGAGAATCTGGGCTGCCATCTGATTCAAAGTGCTCCAACTGGCTGCACTCCAAACTTTTTGTTGGAGGGAAAATTGTTCCCTATTAGTATCCTTCACATAGAGTAGGAATTTCTTCTGTTACAATTGTTTGACAGACAAATAAAATGGACCAAAATCCTTCTTGAGCAAATACCTTTGTATGAAGTAAAGCAGCAAATGCACCAGAAAAAACCAAACCACATAGATTTAACAATGTTACAGAGAATTATTATTCTCATAGTGTTTGCAGCTGCAAGATATGCAAGGGAAAAGCATGTAAAATGAAAGATGATGTGCTATAGAACTGGCTCTGGGTACCAATGMCATCCACTCTAGGCCAGGTGGCTGCAGCAGCACAGCTCCAGCACTCAGGTGCCACCAGCTGGGAGCAGCAGCAGCAGCAGCACAGCTCCAGCACTCAGCTTCCACCAGCTGGGAGCAGCAGCAGCAGCGGCAGCAGCAGCAGCACAGCTCCAGCACTCAGCTGCCACCAGCTGGGAGCAGCAGCGGCAGCACAGCTCCAGCACTCAGCTGCCACCAGCTGGGAGCACCAGCGGCAGCACAGCTCCAGCACTCAGCTTCCACCAGCTGGGAGCAGCAGCAGCAGCAGCACAGCTCCAGCACACAGCTGCCACCAGCTGGGAGCAGCAGCGGCAGCACAGCTCCAGCACTCAGCTGCCACCAGCTGGGAGCAGCAGCAGCAGCTCCAGCAGCAGCAGCAGCACAGCTCCAGCACACAGCTTCCACCAGCGGGGAGCAGCAGCAGCAGCGGCACGGGGCAGCCCCAGGGCAGCGCCGGCTGCAGGGCACAGGTGCCCACCAGGCCAGTGAGATCCCCCCGTTCCCGGGTTCCAGTAACAGCAGCCGGGGCTCAGCAGGCGGCAAACAGGCGCCAGGCAGGAGTGGCACAGTAACCCAGGCAGCACGGCCCGGCCCAGCCACACACACCCCTCCGGGACAGACGGACAGCCGACTGTTCCCATGTGGGCACAACACTGCACTCGCCAGGCCACACTTTCCATTACACTGCCTGTGATTCTCAGCTGGACTCTTAAGCTTTTACCCACTAAGTAAATAACAAATAACAAGAAAATAAATGACAAATAACAAGAAATTCCAAAGGAATCTCTGTGGTGGGTGGAGGATTTAATTAAAAAGATGAAAGAAACCCCTTTTCTGTATGCATGAAGTTTTATTTGCTGCTGATGGAATTATCTGCCTGCACAAAACCACAATGTCAATACCTGACATATTAGCCAAGTTTGCAAAGAAGAAAACAAACACAAAATAAATAAACAACAATGTAGAATTTGAAAAGTTGCCCAAAGCATCAAAAACTTTCATTTTGTACACATTAGTGAGGACTAGTAAGATGTTGTACACATGTGAGATTTTGTACACATTAGTGAGGACTAGTCTGACGTTTCATTCCTCACTGCACAAAACCCTGGTAAAACCAAGTCTAGCACACCTGAGCAGGGAGGGGAATTGCTCTGAAGCCACAGGACAATGCTGGCACACATACACAGGGGATCAGTTTTCCACCAATGCATCTTAAGACAAAAATTGCTATCTGGAGAAGTAAAATTCTGATACTGCCTTCCAAAACAAACAGCTGGTGCAAAAAGTGTTCTTGTTAAGGTAGAAGACAAGTGATTTTTAGGAGTGCTTGATCTGTCACAGAGACCTTGGACAACAAGAACCTTCTTATTTCATCTATAACATAAGATCACAACCCTTCTACAAGGTTGTAATGAGAACATTATCAATCACTGCAGCGAGTACAGTGCAATGGAGAAGTGAAGCAGAGCACAGAGTTAAGACATAAGCACAGCTCTGTTTACAGTTCATTGTCATAAAGCTTTTGGAAGATCCTCTGAGTAGGATGCCCTGGAGCCCAGGGTTCTACTGAGAGTATGTTTTTTATAACATCACACTATTGAAAGAAATATTAATCACTACACAATATTTGAGAATATAAGAAACAATATACAAGATGTTAGATAACTTCACAACACCACTTTATATTAATACTGAAAGGGTTATTGAACAGAAAATCTCCATCTGTAAGGCTCAGCACGTGTGATAAATCAGTATTTAGCCATTGACTAGAACAACACATTTCAATAAAGAATACAAAACACAAATAACTTATAACTGCTGTTAAAAAGCCCAAAGGGAACGCTGAACAGATGATCTCATGCTCCTGTGTGTTCCTCATTTTAGATCTCATAGTTTCTGAATTTCCTCAGAAGGTCTGACGGAGCATCGCCCGACCAGCGGAAACGCAAGTGCCAGTAATTCCCCTCTGAAAATCCCAAGGGGAAAAAAGAGAAAGACAATTAAATTATTATAAACATGCATAAAATTTCATTTTCTGAAATAGCACTTGATGGTCTTCCCAGAAAGAAGTAAACAGAAAAGTGGTCACTTCCAGTGCTCTTGACTAGCAGGGACAAACAGAGCACTGAGTTCTTGGCAGGCTGGAACAAGAACCAAACACTGACCTGCACCAGAGCTCAGCTGAGAAGGGCCTAAAGGAGAACAGCAAGGATCCTGGCAGTCCTGAAGGGGACTCACAAAGCAGCACTGACAAATTGCAGTGGCCTGATCTAGGGAAGGAGATGGAGGTGGTGATGGGATAAATCTGCAAGTGTGATCTGGGGCCTTTTCATACTAAAATGTGACCTTCCTTTTACAGCAAACTGAAGCCTGTGAGCAGAATTAGTGTTCAAATCTGGTGTTTGAGCTGAAATAGCCATGTAGGTGGCAGTCCAGAACCCATATAGGCCTGTGACTGTCACTGTCATATTTTCTGAAAAATCCCTTTGCCAGGATTTCTTCTCCTGGGAAGCTGAGAAGCCTCAGAGAAAAATGAAAACAATAATTATCTGATTGCTTCTCCCTCTTCTGCTGCTTTGGAATGTGGTCTGGACATTGTTTACCAATTGGTCATTGTTTGATTGGTTTCATGTGAATTGTTTTGACTCATTGACCAATCACTGTCAGGCTGTGTCGGGACTCTGGAGAGAGTCAGGGGGTTTTCATTAGTATCTTGTTAAGCCTTCTGYCTGTATCCTTTCTCTATTCTTTAGTATAGTTTTAGTATAGCATTCTTTAATATAATATAATATCATAAAATAATAAACTAGTCTTCTAAGAACATGGAGTCAGATTCATCATTTCCTTCTTCCTCTGTCTGGGGACCCTGAAAATACCACAAGTGACAGGAACAGAAAATGCCAGTTTCAAAGTGGAACCCAATATATCAATTTTTGCTGGGTCAAAACAAAAACATTATCAACATCCTAACATGTGGTATAAACACTGAAGTGCATACACACCCTGTCAAATATATTATAACATTAACATTTGTTCATGTGAAAATATGCCTCTGGATAAATGAAGTAGGCAYTTGATGAGTTTGATGGTTTTTTCCATTCAAATATCTGGAAATTAAATTAAAACTTAAAAAAATAAAAAAAACTTGAGAAAGAAGATGCCTGAAAAGAAAATTCACCATTACAAGGAACAAGATGATGTTTACTTCAGAATTTTCCTGTTCTACAAAGGATACAGTGATTATTTAATTACCAAAAAAAAAAAAGAAGTTATAGAGCATAATTTTTCAAAATCAAGTTTTCAGTTAGGCCTGGTATACACTTCCTTGTAGAATTTTTTTATCAATTTTGTGCATTCCACAAATGTTTGAGATTACATTAGGTTTTGCTACCCTCAGAGTTGACCCTCACACCCTAATTTGCTGTTTGATCAAACTGGGGAGGAATGGCAGGATTTTGTTTAACAATAGCTCTGTGCTACCATGGGCTAGGATTATGAAACTGCTGAAGGATCAGGCAGCACAGAGGGTGCCCGTGGTGCTAAGGAGCCTTTGGTCAGGTACAGTGACCTAAACCACAGCCAGGAAATGCTCACTGCCAGGGGACACTTTTGAAACACACATTTACTCTGGTGCATACACTACTTAGAAAAAACAAAACTGTTTGAATATAAAAGAAGCCTTCAAGTCTCAAATTTTAGACCTCATTAACTCATCAGATGAAAACTGTGCAAAAGCACTGAATAACGGATTAAAAAAACCCAAACTTAAATATTTTACTTCACAGTTCTAAAATTTATTTCTAAAACTCACTGAAAATAACTGCCTTCTCTTTTTACTTTGCATTTTTATATATCAGAAAAACTAAACTTTCCATTTTGGCTGAGGCATTTTTTTCTCCTTCTCCAGTTGCAGCTTTTACCAGCAAACAAACAAGGAAACTTGGGATGGGGAGGAAGGAGCATCTGAAAACTTCAAAATTAAATAAGTAATCAAAAGCATAAAACCCAAACCAAAATCCCAACCCAAAACCACATTTAAAAAGCTAAAAGTTCAGCACACTGTTCTGGAGAAGACTTTCTCATGACTGAAAGCCCCCATTTMAGGCCAATCCCTGGACACTGCAATTTTCTGTAACTGCTGTTTTCACTTACTTGGGGAGTCTGGATTCTTTGAAGACTGTGGTTTAACATCAGGGATTGCAACATCTTCTTGTTCCCTGCTCCCTTCCAACAATCCCTCTCCACTGCTTTCCATCTGTTGGGCCCACATCTCGTTGGTTATGTTGGTATCACCAGAGTCAGGAGCTTCCAGCATGTGGTCCTTCTTACTTTGGACAGCCCAGTGCATTGACTAAAGGAATGCAAACAGAACACAGAACTAAGCCCTTTGCTTTAAGGGTTTTAAATGACTTTTTCTTTTTTATATTGCTGCAATAAATGGTTAAACAAAGCACATTGAGAAGCCTGCAGGTCAATGGGACAGGGGGAAGTATGGTTACATGTCACAAACAGCACYGGAGAGGACACTTTATGGCAGGTGGGGGTGAAGAACAAAATGTACATCAGAATTTTAAGGGCCTTTTGTCCAGTTTCTTCTGTCATGAATTCAGACTTTTTTAAGAGGGCTTGAGTGACTTCAGAAATATTCATTTTCAAAGCTGTCTTTAACTTCAGAGTACCTTTTGAAAGCAAGGCAATTTGAAAATATTTAATATTAAAGTCTGTGGAATAACATCTGTTTGGAACTGAACTAAGCTTAATTGGATATTTCCACCAAACATTTAAGTTCAGGCATAATGCTGTAGCTGAAGTGTCAAACTATTCTCCTAAGCAGAACTGAGATGAGCAGAATTGACATAGGAAACTTTTATTCACCTGCCTTMAAATATGACCATGTAGCCCAATCCAGTATTACAGAATTGAGCTCTACTAGGGGCACGCTTCCAAATCTTCTCAATAGCAAAATCAGGAAGGAAATCCCCCCAAAAACTCCTGCCTCTGCCCCAGAAGACCCCATCAGCCTGTCAGGGCCCCTCCAAAGCTCTGTGGGAAGCCCAGGCTTCCAAGGACCCACCCCCTGGATTTTTTCAATGACATCTTTATTTAATCAGACAACATGAAAACCTATCTGATAAGCAATATACCAAGAGAGAATATATTATAAAAAGATCCCAGCTTTACCTTAACTTCAAAAAGAAATAAAAGTTTCCTCCAAAGCAAAGTGAACTGAAGCATTTGAAAACAACCCTCAAATTACTTAAACTTCCTATAAAAGCAGCAACTTGATCAATTCACTCTAAARCTACTGGCCTAATGCTCTTCTGTGAATGGGCTCCTGAAGTGCTCCAGTTTTCCCTGAATTTCCTTAACATCCTGTCCTAGGCTGACTATATGCTGCTTTCATCCCCAATTGTCTCGTTCTGTTTATGCTGAATCATAAGTTTTGCACCTTTAAGCCTTGTTGCAGGGAGTGAAGSGGGGAGAGAAGAAGCAGCAGTTTGTTTTCAGACACTGCACTCACTCCTCTACATTCCTGCTCCTGGACTGCAGATGGACAGACAGCGGGACAGAGCTCTCCTTTCCTTTTAGTTAGTTTAGCTAGCTGAGGCAAAGAAGTTCCCTGGACTGYGTGGGTTTTCCCCTTCTCTTTGGCCCTGTTCAAACCTGCTCTGGACTGAACAGCCAGGCAGGTCTGARCACCGGCAGCTGCACCCGTGGCCCTCGGGCCGGGCCTGGCCCGCGACATTTCCAGCCCTGAGGGACTGATCAGAGACTGAGTGAGCTGAGCTGCAACCCGGGGAGGGACTTTCTGAGTCAYCTCTTTTGGAGCAGCAAGGGGTTTTATTGTTTAATATTGTTTAGGTTTTACTGTTTAATAAACAGGTTTTTTCCACTTTTCTCCAAGGAGGTAGTTTCTCCCGGATCGGTTGGGAGGAGGGGCCGATTGAATCTGCTTTACGAAAAGAGCCCCTTTGGGGGTTCTCTCCCAAATCCGCCCTGAACCAGGACACCTGCAGAGTGCAGGAACGTGTCTGCACCATCGCCACGGCCAGAGCCCGGCGCTGCAGCACCGGCACAGCTGTAACCCATCCCCACCGCCGMGGGCCCCATCGATGGGGGCAGCACGGACCGTCCTGACGGAGCTGCTCAGCGCCTCCCAGTGCCGGAACGGGACGGGGACGCGGCTCCGGCGCCAGTGGTCGTAGCGCGCCCGCCGCTCCGCGTTGGTCAGCGTCTCCTTGGCCTGCTGCAGCCGCTGGAAATCCTCCACTGCCACACAGACAAAAACCGCACTAAGGACAAGGCTTGCTTGGCAAATACATGAATTCAGATGCAAAAGGGGCCTGCCAGCAATGGCTCAGAGCAAAGGAGAGAAGGCAGAAGGAGAAGGGATGTGGTTCTGGGTCCAGCTTGCACAGCTCTGGCTGGCTTTAGGATCACGGCACCTTTGGTGGACTGATACCCCTGCAAATCAGAACTGAAATGTTCCTTTGTCTACCAGCTTCAAAAGCTCCTAAATTTAGGGTGAGAGAAACTTACAGAGTGCACAGGTAAAAGGCACAAGTCAGCCCCTGCAGACCACCTTAAAAAGGGAAATTAGGGCAACACTGCTTAGAAGGAACACACTGAGATCTGCAGCAGCACAGGAGTCAGAGCAGAGCACAGCAACAAGAACCATGAGCAGCAAGAAAAACAGATTAACAGGAACTGACAAGAATAATAATCTAAATATAGTTCAGATTAATTAACTTGTGCATTTTATTAGGTGTATTTTCCACGTATGCTAAAATGTTATCCAGACTGAATGAGTAAGAACTCTCATTTTTCCCAAGAGGGTAATTTTTCACGGAATGGTTACTAAGGATGCAGCTGCATGTTACTATTTGTGGAAGGGTTATAAAGATTTAGACTTTATCTATGACTCACCTATGTAACAGTGATCTATTATTATTACTATTATTCATTTATTCCAGTTTACAAATTAGAGACAGAGTTCTTTTGAAATACATTACACCCAAACACTAATCAAAAATGATAACAATAAATCAAACAAGAGACAACAGGCTGAGGGCACAATTGTGCTAGGTTTTCTTATTCTAATATTACTAGGTTTTCTTATTCTAATGTTACAAGTTTTGAACAAGTAAAAGGTCTACTTTAATTACGCTTTATTAAGCTTTAAGCTGATGAAATGAAACACAAAGTAAACTCTCACTAGTACTGTAAAAAGGTATTTAAAGTAAATAAGGCAGGTTCAGGTATAGAGAGAGTATAACATTTCTTTGTGCCAAGCAAAGCTGCTCTGATATTTGGCACTTGGCTGCTCTTTTTTGTACCTCAGCTTTGTTGAGCTCTGCCCAGGGCTCTCTGTGGCTTTGAATGGGTAAAGATTGGCTCCAAATGACTCAGGTGCTGCTCAGCCMTCCCAGCTCTGAGGAGCTGCCCCCTCTCATCAACACATCCATCAGCTGCTGCTCTGCAAACAGAGGCTCCTCGTGGGGCTGCCTTCTCTTCACTTCCAGCCATTAAATTACATTAAAAGAAAATAAAGCCCATTTATGTGTTCCTCACAGGCTTGTTCCTGGCAGTAAATTGACWGATGGATGCAAATGTGGCACTTGAGGGCCACTGAGCATGGAGATGCACCGATTCGTCAGGTCTAGGAAGGGACACACTGCAGAAATAAATTCTGTATCAAAAGATGATCTACTGTAGAAAAAAAAAGATTCAAGGTCCTAGAAATAAAAAAATCCAACAAGTGTCTTCCTTCACATTCACAAAGGAGTGTGCAAGTCTTAGAAAGACTATCACAAGCTTGCTATTTAAATAGAACGTGCTCAATGCACACAATGATTAAAATATACTGAGGGGAAATAAAGTTTTAAAGCTGAATTTTTTATCTTGCCATGCTAATAGAAGAAAAAAATCGATTGTTTTTACACAGGAAAGAATACATACCTGCTTTGGGGTTTCCAGGATGCTTGTCAGGATGGCATTCAAGGGCTTTAATCTTATATTCAGCAAGAATCTGTTCAACCTAAACAAAATATTGAGACAAAGTGAATAAACACAGAAAAAAATTGCAAATTTTCTTTTTGAAAGAGACTGGGAGAAACAACAAGGAATGCTGAAAGATTTTGTCCCATTCAATTTTACAAGCTTTAGTACAAGCAAAGTAAATAACAACAACCATCTGCCAGCAACACTGCCTATTTAATCTCATTTCCATGCACTCATCCTTAGTCTTGTTTTTGTGAGGCTCAGTCAGCCAGCATGGCTCAAGAAAAATGTGCAAAGACATTTGACCACGGGGCAAAATGCGTCCCTTCAGTTGCTCTTTACTTTGTTTAATCAACTCCAACTTTCAACAGAGTCTCATAGCAGGAAGCAAAGGCTCTCTGTATTGCTGAAGATCAATTTGTGTGTTTGGGTTGCTTCCTCCACAWCCTCTTCATTGGAAATTCAGCCAGCACCCCATGAGGTTTCCATCTTGGATACAAGATAACTC
Source organism: Cardinalis cardinalis (assembly GCA_014549065.1). Lineage (NCBI taxonomy): Eukaryota > Metazoa > Chordata > Aves > Passeriformes > Cardinalidae > Cardinalis > Cardinalis cardinalis. Next base: position 582,483 of record JACDOX010000138.1, read on the forward strand.
ACTCCATAACCAGTAGTAGATACTCTTTCTTTAAGTTAATTTTCCTTGCAAAAAGGTTGGCTTGGAGTAGAATAGATTTATTATCAACATTAGAATATTGGCATGTATTAGTTTATCATTAAATTGCAAATTCCCACTGTTTGTTATAGCATAAAGTATTACAACCACTGGAAAAACTAACACATGTGGAGCCATGAAGCCACTGGAGTGGGCATCAGCTTAGATTCTCAAATGTTTAGTGCTTTTCCAAGTATCTTGCTGGTTCTTATAATTCAGAAGCCAAAACTTCTTTATATCATTCCAGTTTAGCTTAAGCTTTCACAATTTTCCCTAAGGAATCAAAAATGACCATTCCTTCCCATACTACAAAGGCTGTTTATACAAATTCATCATTTGTCCAACCATAACAGCCACATGCAATTTAAATTATTTACTTCAAAATTAAGTCTCACAGCATTTTTTATTTAGAATAAAATTACAGTCAACTAGCTGGACAAATCTCGTTGGCATATTCTGGGAAAAAATGTGATCTGCAGTAGTATCTTGGGAATTCTACACTTTTCACTCTGCTCAGAAGCTCCTTCCAGAGGGACAGATGTAATGTAATGTGGTGTAGCTGCAGTCAGTAAGACACTTTAAAACAGTGTACAGAGAACTTGGTGAGACTGGTTATGTATAGCCAGCTATCATCTCAAACACTTAGTTACTAAAAGGGGAACTTTAAAGTTAAAATGTGTACAGAGGGTTAAAATTTAGCAGAAGAGCAACATGGAAGTTTTCAGCTTACAAAAAATCAGTAGAAAGAAAACTTTATAGGAAGTTTATGCAACATACACAAAATTAATATAAAATATAGTGAGGTGTTTCACCAAGAAASATATCCAATACCCACTACACAAAACCAGCATTGTTCTTGAAGAAGGATGGAGATGAAATCTCCCCTCTTCCTCTCACATCTGAAGATGCAGTAGGTGTCTGTGAGCTCAATTCTACCAGAAGCCACGAATGAACTTGGTTTGTGTTTACTTGAATACAGCAACAAGTCTGCAGAAACTGAGAGTATTTCTGTTTAAATTTAACCAGGTCCAACCAAGAGCAGGATATTCATCAGCTTAGATGAAAGTGCTGCAGCTGGGAGTGTGCTGTGCATGCTGTGCCAAATGCTCAACTCCTGTACAAAGCAGTGAGACTGCAAAATCCCTGTAATGCTCCAAATTCCTGTGAGACCCCCGAAGGGCTCCCCCCGAGGGGAGGTGATCCTGGAGCTCAGTCAGCCCGGGATCTCCAAGTTCTTTCTCCCATGTCAAAAACAGTGCAGCAACATCTGCTGCTTCTCCCAACAAACAGTACTCGACAGCTTGTTTTCCAGGACCCATTAGCATTTATTCCAGCTTTKAAATTTCATTTTCAAACAATTTGAAAAATCATTATCACATGTACTTGAACTGTTCATTAATTGCTAAGCCCTTAAGGAATTGGTGTGAGGTAGAAAGTGAGAAGGARACAGCGTCTGTGGAACAAGGCTGCGTGGAGCCCTGAGCACTGCCCTCTGCTGGGATCACTGCTGGGAGTGTCCTCGGGAAAAGCTTTACATTTCCCTCCGGGACACACTGAAGATGTTTACTGCCGATCTTTGTACTTCACCACTAGGACAGGTGGAGCATCTGATTAAATTTACTGAGCAAAAGACAGATTTAATCTCTACTGAATACATCCCCCATTACAGCAGAGTAATCAAAACTCATTTTCCAAACCAGAAACACAATTCCAGTTAATATAACAGCTAAACTAAAAAAAAAAAAAAAAAAAA
>JACDOX010000138.1:590138-601117 GCA_014549065.1 Cardinalis cardinalis
TCGCGGCCGGGCGCGGGGAGCGCTGCGGGCCCGGCCCGCGCACGGAGCGAACCCCGCGGCTCCGCCGGCCGGGGCAGCGCCGGGCCCGGCCCCACACGGCCTTGTGCCGCACGGGGACAGCGGCTCGGCCGCTGCCCCGGAAACGGTGATTCTGCTGTGGTGCTGGCAACAAGTTATTAAAATGAAAAATGATAAGCCCGGTTTCCTTTTCATAATCTCTGCCGTGTTAGTTATTGTATTTTTGATCTTTGGAAACTTGCACATAGGCTCAGGAGCAGCAGCCTTGCCTAGTTCTCTAAAGAACTGCGAGTGACAGTCRTGGCTAAGGTTTGAGTGACTGCGGCACAAAACTAAACTATAATTTCTCAGTTCTTTCATCATATTTGAAGTGTACTGCTGGGCAGCATCACTGTGAAAGTACCTCATACTTCACAGGACAAACTGATCAGGTTTGAGTTGTGTTTTGTTGGAGTTGGTAATTTTGGCGCTTTTTTTAAAGCAGTGTTTTGGAAAGATTAATTAAAATGTATCAGACACTGCATTCTGCCAGTATAGTCTTTACATTTTATCTTGGAATGCAGTTGAAGATACTTTAACTCTTGAGTAAAACTCTCCAGAAACTTTCTGTCTGTGCAAAAGCAGTCCAAAAGGAACAGGCACAGAATAAACCTGGAACAGCATCACATTGAAATCCTCCATTGGAGCAGCTCTGAGCAAAGCCAGTGATCTCTTACCAGTGCCTTACACCGAGCCTCTTGCTCAGGTCCCCCTGAGCCTCCGGGGGCTTTTGCTGTGCCTGCCTTAGTTCTGGCCAGCATTACCCCGTCTGTCCTTTGAGGAATACTCAGGGAGTGTTACAGTTTAAACTGTTACTTTATCCTGCTTGTATCTGTCTGTTTCCTAAATCGCAGGCTCTGTGGCCTGTGTGTGAGGAGCCCTTCACAACGTAAGCTTTGCTGCTTGATACAGAAGCCGTGAAGGTTTCTCCAGTTAAACTTGCCCCTCGCAGTTACTGATGTGTACTAATGCACTTTTTCCTTCTCCAAAATTCTCATTATCTTCACTGACTTCATGCATAATAAGATGGAACTGAAATGCTGTAAATAAATAGATTAATAATAGTAGTGTCTGTGAGCTCCTGTGGCCTCAGAAGAACAAGATGGCAAGAACCAACAACAAATTTCTGTCACTGACCTCTTTCTTTTCTAATCAAAAATAAAGTATTTATGCCAACAAGGAAAAGGACTTGGAGAAGAACACAACCTCTGAATAAAAAATGATGGTGTTTTGTGGTGTTCTTTATTTGAGAACCAAGTGGAATAACAGCTGAAATAGTGCAGGGGCTTCTTCAGTTCTTCAGATAAAAGGCTGAGAACTACATTAGTGACTCTTTGCTTTACAGAGCACAACTGAAATTTGTTCTTTGTTCATATCTTAGATTTTCAACAACTGAATCTACAGGTGCTGAGGCTATTTCTACTAAAGCCAGTAAAAAAGGTTGAGTAGTCTAAGTTCTAATAAGCTGCTCAGGTTGGAATGTAGATTTCTGCTTCGGTGTGAGCTCAGTAACACAAGTGCCTTGTTCTGCCCTGGGCTGTTCATCGAGGGCTGAGATGGAGTTAGATTGAGTTTCTCTGGCTTAAGGCCACGGGCTCAGCTGAGGTGACTGGCACCAGACCCAGCTGCAGGGGCAAATGGATGAGAGAAACTCAGTGAAGGTGGTTATGGGGAGCATGTTCTGTGTCACAACTGAAATATCATAAATTGTGTATGTGGTCAGCAAATACAGCTGAGCTGCAAGGTAACACCCTCATCAAATCCTGTGAATTTGTTGTAGCAAATGTGTACTTGCAGGTTTCTTTCAAAATGCTGTTGAAATGCTCTTAAAACCTAGTCAAAGATCTGTCTGCAATGGTGACATGTTTTCATTTCGTCCAGTTTTTCAATGAGCTGAATGCAGTGAGAATTGTAAGGGAAAGACATTTTTAATTATACTTTTTAAAGATTTGGATTTTTTCTATGAGGAAATGTCCATCATGCCCAACACTTCAGAGAATGAGCTTTCACCAAGGTCAGCAGGCAGTCCCCTGAAGCCCAGCACTGAGGGAGCAAATCCTGCAGTAAATCTACCAACAGCTTGGAAGTATATTTATAAATGTGAAGAAAAATAGACATTTTCTGTGCCTAAGTGACAAAACTGCCAATTGAGAGTGAGATTTTTGGTTTTGTGATCTGCTTGAGGATACCCTGTGCCCTTGGGCTGGAGTGTAACCCCGTGCTTGTGCTGCCTTGCAGATAACTTCCTCCTCAGCGATGAAATCGTGGCCAATGGCTTTCACTCCTGTGACAGTGATGAAGAAGACAGAGCCTCACATGCCAGCTCCAGTGACTGGACCCCAAGACCACGTATAGGTAGAAGCCTGGAGCATGTTCTTGGATGCTCTTTGCCTTTGAACAGTCACTTAATCCTCCCCAATATTCCAAATATTTTTCTTGAATAGCAGAAATATTGGCAATTAGTGCTTCTGAACAGCTTAGAGGTGTTGGCTGTATTCTGTAAGTTATTTATGGAGTTTTAAAATGACCCCCTTGAAACTTGCTGTATTTTGATTAAAATTGTCAATGTCTTATTTTTTTCTTGAATAGAAATCCTGCCACAATCCCTATTAAAAGCTTAAACACAGGTTCACTAAATTAGACTAATTTATGGCATATTTCTATAGCCTGCCTACTTAGTATTCATTCTTTAAGGGACAAGAAGATGTTCCCTGTATGATTTTAGGACAGTGAGCCCTCATCTCCAGTGTTTTTGGAAAGATTAATTTAATGGCTTGAGGAGGTAATGTCTGAAATAATTTGTGTTAGATGACCAAAAAACCAAAAAAATCCATGGATTTCTGGGCTCTATGTGTCTGTTTATAATGGTGTTTATAGTGATGGTTTATAATAACACTGGAAAGTATATGTATGTTTGTTGTTTGTTTGGTTTTGTTTGTTTTCAGCTTATTCCTGTAAATTACAAATGTTGGGGAAGTACATATGGAGACACATTGTGAAAATCCTTTTGCACCTCTAAAAGAGTTTTAAGTTTGCTGCAAACTGGGATTTTTACTTGACTGACTTTCTATGAAATCCTTCATGGGTTAACATAAAGTAATGATAACTAAGGAAAATGCCCAGCTCTCACTTCAGAGTTTAGACCAAAATACAGGGGGTTTGATGAAAGGAGCATTAAATTGGATTAATGAAACTGTACTAGCAAGCATTAATAAATGGAACAATAACTATGATCATCTGCAGTACCTGACTCTGTTTTAAATATCTGTATTTTTAAAATTTTCTTAGGTCCCTACACTTTTGTTCAGCAGCATCTCATGTTAGGTACAGACCCACGGACGATTCTGAAGGACCTGCTCCCAGAAACCATCCCCCCACCTGAACTGGATGACATGACTCTGTGGCAAATCGTGATAAACATCCTTTCAGAGCCACCAAAGAGGAAGAAGAGGAAAGATATTAACACCATTGATGATGCTGTGAAACTTTTGCAGGAGTGCAAGAAGATCATGGTCTTGACTGGAGCTGGGGTAGGTACTGCTGCAACTTTGGTGTGAAAATGTGGAGCCAGGTTGGTTCAGTGCAGCATGCTGGGGTGGGAGCAAGTCACTGTACTGGGGGAGTCCAGCCCACTGCAGGGACTGCAGCTTCCACTGGAAATTACACCATCTCTCTTCTCAGAACAAAATATTCTCAGGCAYAGAAACTTGTAAACAGCTCTCCCATGCAAAACAGTTACAGAATAAGAGCACTTTACCTGTCCAGAACTTTTTCTGTCCTAGTCTTCAGACAAAGGGGATGGCTTTTGTAAACRAAATCCCAGTGGATCTCTTAAAATCCCAGATGGAGCTTGAGGGACTGGAAGAATAGGATTAGAGAAGAGTTGGGGGGCAGAGGAGGAGGATGATCATAGGGACAGTTTGATCAGATTTCAGCRGACTGAATGTTGCTTTCAGCACATGGTGCTCTGTGGTGGTGATAAAGTTACTCCCTGTTTGACCAAAGAACATTTCTGCACTGCTGCACATTTGCAGCTCTGTACCTGTGCACCAGATCACTTCTTGCTTCTGTTGTTCACACACAGGTGGTGTGACACAACTCAGAGCAGATGAGTAATTCAAGTCAGCTTTTACAAGAGCACTGCTTGTCCCAGTCCTGCTCTCTCCATACTTGCATACACCTGTTTCTCCTCCTCTTCCCATGCTATTTTGGGGTAGTCTGAGACAATTGTTTCAGTCCTTATTGGCTATTACAATGCTTTGATAAGCAATGTTTATCAATAAACAACTTATAGCAAAAGGGCTTTATTCTTCAGAAGTAAGAATATATATTTTTTAAAAGCAAGACTATTCTGTTACTGTGTTAGCATGTAAAAAAAATTTAAAATATCAACTACCATATCGAAGCCTGAGTTGACAGATCAGTGAACAATTAATAATTAAATTTAATGCAATAATGCTCTAAATTTTTGTTCACATCTTACAAAACTTCCACTGGTAAAAGCAAGTTCTGGAATCCTGTTACTACCTGTGCAGACTGTACTAAAGGGATTTTTGTCCACTTGTCAAATTTTGTTTCTGTGCYGTTTCTCCTGATTGTGATTTGGGAATTGTTATATTGGACCCAGAAAAAAAAAGAAAAAAAAAGAAAAATAAATACATAAATACAGAGGACCCCGACTGGTTTTGTTCTTAGTGTTTCTGAGCACTGAGCATACAAAAATGTGGTTTCCCAGAGCAACACTTTATGGTCCAATATGTAGTTTCACTTATTTCAGATTGCAAAAATATATTTCAGGTGTCAGTGTCTTGTGGAATACCTGACTTTAGATCCAGAGATGGCATCTATGCACGCCTTGCTGTGGACTTCCCAGACCTTCCAGATCCTCAAGCAATGTTTGATATAGAATACTTCAGAAAGGACCCCAGGCCGTTTTTTAAGTTTGCAAAGGTATGGTTTTCCAACAGTTCTTGTCTTGGTCAGTAAAGGCAGATGACAATGTTAAAACGCATAACTCAGATGAAAACTAGAAACTGTTCAGCAACAGTCTCTCTCTTTTTAGAGCTTATTTTATTGTTCCTGTTGTAAGTTCATGATATAAACAACCATTTCAGATGGTTGAAAAGATCTCAGTGATTTAAACAGTATCAAAAGCAGCAATTATGTCTCTTAGACAAGAAGGAATTGTAGAAACTGTAGACATRTGGAGAAACAAACAAACAAACCAACAAACAAAACAAAAAACCAAACACAATTGTGTTTAGTCTTCAGTTTCCTTGGGACCAAAAAAATAATTAAACCCAAGACATAAGAATTTCTACAGGACCAGTAAGGACTTGTGAAAATCAACCACCACTGGTTGTGCTCATCCTTTTTTCCATGTGCTCACAATTCATACTACTGATCTGTCCTGTTACAAAGACTGGAAAAGAAAACCCAATGCATTCTTTTTCTGCTTGGCTTTCTCTGAAAGCCTCCTATCCAGATACTAACAAATTTTGATGATCATTAGTATACTCAGTTCCTTTGGGCTTTAATATTAAAAAACACCACCCCCACAAAAAACCCACCCCAAACCAAAAAACACCACAGCAAACAGAAAAATCAACTTACTTGAAACCTGTCTACACACAGGTTTTACCAGCTAAGTTCAAATCTAATTTAGCTGATACTTTTTCACTCCTCCTCCTCCTTTTCTGTCCATCAGAATACATGTTTCCAGTAACAAATACTGAGGTCATTGATACTTAACAAAGGAGAGAAAGCTTTCCTAGTTCATAATTCTCAAAACCAGAAAAAGATGTGAACATTGCTTTTCTGCTGTGTAGAACCAAAGTCCCAGCTTGCAGGGAGCAGTTCCTGCTGCCAGGCTGAGGAGCTGAGCAGTGGAAGAGGAGCTGGATCCAGGGCAGTGGCCAAGGGCACAGGGAGGGACAGGGGAAAGGCTTTGGCATGGCTGGGACAGTGCCCAGCTCAGGTAAACTCTGCATCCACTTCCAGTGTCTAATGTGCTTCTGAATTCCCCAGGAAATCTACCCAGGACAGTTCCAGCCGTCTCTCTGTCACAAGTTCATCGCTTTGATGGATAAAGAAGGAAAACTCCTTCGCAACTACACTCAGAACATAGACACACTGGAGCAGGTGGCAGGGATCCAAAGGATAATCCAGTGCCATGGTTAGTGCCTTTAGTTTCACTTACTGTCCCTGTGGGAATTCTTACTGGTGCATGTGACACGGTAATCACTGTTGGAATTAACCTTTCTTTCCTTGAATTCCTGTCTCTTGCCAACAAATATTCTGGTTTTTAAATGCTGAAGTTTTGTTGTAGACAGCTTACRTATTTAAATCAGAAGTGTTTCAAGTAGAAATAACTCCTTTCAGGAAYTGAGCTTGATGAAGAGTCTGTGTATCAGTGAAGATGAACACCCTGTTGGCACAAGCTTAGACTGAAACTTCTAAAATGCATTTGGTGCTTCTTGATCTGTGTGACAACATGACATGGAAACCAGTCTTGCCAGAGGTCCCTCTCACTGCCCATCCCATTCCTCCTGTGGAATGGGAGTCTGGGTGTTATCTGACTCTTTATTTAGATATATTCCACTGAAATCTGAAAATATCCTGACACTTCAGTGACTCCACCTCATGTATAAAACATTGAGGATTAATCACCAGTTCAGTTGAACTGAAGATCATCTTGTTACACCTTCAGTGTCATACAGATTCTGTAATTATGAGGTCTAATTAAGTGGAATTACTTTAATTGCTTGATACACTTTCCATTTCCAAAGACTTGTGTATGTCAAGCCGAAAGTCCAAGCATTAATTTTCAAGAAAAGTATTCAGAAAATTAGTTCTTAAATGCATGTTTGCATCATTTAGTAAGCTTCAGACACATAAATCATCTGGCATGTTTGTAAGGCCCATCCATCTAATTGCACCTTTGCCAGGGGCCAGGCTCTCGTGGTTTCCATACCTACAAAGCTCAGCTCAGTGCCAGATCCGTGGGGTTGGATTCTCCAGGCAGAGCAAGCACAGTGCTCTGAGCAGRGCCCAGGCAGCACACAGCAGCTCTGCCAGTCAGCTCCCAGCCCCAGGGCTGGTTTCCATCTGTGCTCAGTGTGTCACACGTTTCCTTTTGGTTGGCATTTCATCTGAGGCATTTATCACAAACCCCTTACCTGGCTGGGTTTTTGCACATGGCTGCTGTGGTCAAGCTCCCCATTTTTCCAGTTGCACACTGCAGGGATGGATCACAGACCATCTTTAGTGATTGTCCTGTATAAGGTGATTCTGAATGACACAGATGCTTTAAAAGCATCTGCACGTGGAGATTTTGAGGCCTTTGGAAATTAGCAAAGGCTGTTTTAAGCCCATCAAGCTTTATCTGACCTAGAGCTGCTGCTCTTTAACAAATGGTTGTTGCCTAATGATGGTGGCTGGAGAGAAACCAAAACTCTTCTGTGGGAGCTCACACTGCTGTGCTTATTCTACTTTTTCCTGTGGCTGGGGCAATGGCAAGTGAATCATGAGCAGCTAAAAAAGAACCTTGCAGTGGTTTAGGGAGTTCTTATGTGAACCTTCAGCCCCATCTGTCATTGCAGACCTACAGTACAGTTCCTCCTGTGAGAACTGTGGTGTCTGAGATGCATTCTGCTGTATTTCAAATGGCTCTTGCATTCAACCCATGCACCTGGAATGAGATTGTATTCCTTGCCCTTGCTGGAGCTGAGTGAGCAGAGGCTGTGGCCTGGGAATGGCTCATGCATGGGCACCAAACTTCTCCTGGTGAACAATAATTCACGTCATGGAGTTGCAGAGAAGTGCAGCAGGTGCCTCTGAGTTGGTTCTGTGAGCCTGACACACATCCCTAATGTGCTGTATGAAGCTCTGAATTATTACAATCAGCTAATTAGAAGGAGCCAACAACTGTCACACCTGCCATAGCCCTTGGAATCCCTCACTCTGGGAGAGCTGCTGTGCTGAGCAAGGTTTCAGAAGCTGTGCTGTTTGCAGGCCTGCAGTGATCAGCAGAGCTGAGCTGCCAGTTGCTCATAAATGATCTGCTCCAGGTTTTTCTGTGCTTTCACTCTCTTTGTCTTACCCAGATACAATACCCTGAAAGCATATTGTCTTTCCTAGTGCATTTCCTCAGTTATTCTGTGCTCTGTGTGGAGTTGCTGTGGGTTCCTGTGCTGCTGCTGCTGTTTGCTGTTACACTGCTGTGTAACAAGAAGGGCAGTTTCTGCTCTCTGCTCCTTGTCTGTGCTTGCACAGCTCAGGGGAATGAGAGGACACAGATCCATTTGTGTTGACATGCATGTGGTATATGGCTACTCCTAAAACAAGATTTCTGCTGACTGACACCTAAAACAACAACAACTTCTAGTATTACAAGGATCTCCTCTTAATTTTACATTGCCTTTTTTAAAGCCTGATTTCTGTAGCACTGCAACATAACAGCCTTTTTGTCAGAACAGCTTGGGCATAAGACCAAATCTGAATGACTGAAAATCCTGATGCTACCATACGGGTTTTTCCCCTCAGGTTCCTTTGCAACAGCTTCCTGCCTGATCTGTAAATACAAAGTTGATTGTGAAGTTGTTCGAGGAGATATTTTCAATCAGGTAAAAAATCTACTTTAACTCACTGCAGCTTTCTAATAAGTAATTATCTCAAAAACACCCCACACCAAACCCTGAACCATCATACTGGGATTGCTTACAAGATCTGCTTTTGAAAGCCTTCATATCTCTGCATGTATTTCAAAGAAGTGCCTCTCTGTATTTTAGCATTTCCTCTGGTATTCAGAATTATACTCAAATACCATACTGCAAAAATTAGGTAATGGCAAAAATCAGAACAAAACCTTAAGAGTCCATTTTTAATGGCTCCTCTGATAAAAAGTAGAGGTTTAATGGTAAGCAAAAAGCTGGATTTATACCTGGTTTGTGTTGATCTGAATTTAGAGTCACACTGAGAAAGCATTCTTAGCCTTTTATAACACTGGATGCTCTTTGAGCATTTTCCTGTATTAAAAACGTGTTTCAAACAGCAGTTGATACATGGAGAAATTGCTAAGCCCAGAGCAGGCTAGAGCAAACATCAAATGGGATGTTGGTGTTCCTAGGACTGCTGAACTGTTCYGTGTTCCAAACTCCCCATGTCTGGGTGTCAAGTGACCTGGGACCAAGGCAGGAGTTGGTTCTGCTCTGTCAGAGCAGAGGAACCTTTGGCCTGGAGAGACCCTCTCTGCCTTTGCTCTTCTTCCCCTTCTTTTGAAGAACAGAAGTGATGATTCTGTGATCAAAAAGATCTTGTTTATGCAAATAGAAGGGGACTCTTTCTGCAGGCTCATTGGTTTTTTTGATAAATGCTTCTGAGTCCACGGTTGCAACTTTAGATGAGAAACATGGAAGGGATGTAAATCCTTCAGGCATTACTTTTGAAATGGAATTCAGTGAAAGCCTTTCAGAAAAGATGTTTGAGTTAAAGCTTTAAGAAATGTGAATCTCATAAGCCTGAAGCCTTGTAGCACTGAATTACTGAATGTGAAATTTGGTTTACTCTGCTATTAAGAATATTATTTTTAAGAACATCCAACAGATATTTTTTGCTCCTTTACCTCCAGAGCCAGCTGGCTGGAGTTAGATTTTCTCTTTCTAATAAATAAAGATCTGAGGGAAAAGTTCAAGACTCATTCTAGCCATCTGCTCCTTTTTGGGGAATCCTTCAGGTGGTTTCCCTTGACTGTGGGATTACTGAGTGCTTTCTTGCTTGAGTGCAGGGTGTAGGTTTCCACCACACCAGTTCCTAGCTCTTGTGCCAAATTCCTTCTCATCCCACAAGGCATCCATCCCAAGAGGCTTTTCTTTGTTCAAACACTTTAATTTTTGGGAAGGATCATTTGACACTAGAGGAAGGCCTTTACTTGTGATATTTTCTAATTTGGAGAGTATTGTCTTCTGTCCCACTGTAGGCATCCATAAAATTAATTCTTTCATTTAAACTTTCAACATTCTATATTATTTTTTCTGCAGCTGTTCTCTGTATAGTAGGGACTTGTTATGCATTTAAATGTCAGTTTTCAGGTATTTTTCTATTCCAATAGGTAATGTACATATCTTTTCACCTTTATAGCTCTAATTTGTAGCTTGTGATGGTTTCTATATGATTGCAGCTCCTTGGATTCATTGTGAAGTCTTATATTTTAACACTACAGCTGAAAAGACTTGAACTATTAGAAGGAAATTGCTCAGTATTGTCTGTAGATCTATCACTCACCTTCTTGCTTTTCTTCTCTCTTAAAAAGTCTTTAGATAGGAAAGAATAGGAAGAGGTCCCAAAGATCAGAAAACTCCCTGGCTCAGGAAAAAAGGGAATCTACTTCTCCACAAATCTAACTAGTGGGCACTTTGGTTAGTGAAGCAGGATTCTCCTCTGTTTCTGGAGGAATTAGAAAAGTTTAAAATGGAGACCAAGCAAGTTCTGGCCTCTGTTCTTGTGCTRGATGCTCTCAGCCAGCTGCCTGCCACAGTGCCCTGTAGCTTTGTGGGTGCAACACTTGTAACCTTTTGGAGGAGAAACYGCAGGTAAAGCTCTACAAAATACTCTTGGACTAGGACAGGGTTTGTATCAGATCCTCAACTGGAGCCTGACGTGAAATCTCAGGTTTTGTTCCAATTAAACTATGAAAAATCTGTTCCTGTCCAGTGGGAGGTGTGCTCAGTTGGTGTTGAGCACAACTGCTGGGCTTTGGCTTGTGCTGTGGACCTRCCTGGTTTCTCCCTCTTTATTCCTGCTGTAGCTTTATTTCCCTGAGCTGTTGCTGCAGGCAGCAGTAAGAAGTGTAGTTGCCTGTACATCCACAGAACAATGAAATGAGGAAATATCACTGAAACTTCCCTGTCTCTGCCAAAATAAGT
>JACDOX010000138.1:606356-647108 GCA_014549065.1 Cardinalis cardinalis
GGCAGTAACTGGCTGCTGTGTGCAGGTGGTGCCCCGCTGTCCCCGCTGTGCCCCCGAGGAGCCGCTGGCCATCATGAAGCCGGACATTGTGTTCTTTGGGGAGAACCTGCCTGAGCAGTTCCACCGTGCCATGAAGTATGACAAAAACGAAGTGGATCTCCTCATTGTCATTGGGTCTTCACTCAAAGTAAGACCAGTAGCATTGATCCCAAGTAAGTGACTGTCTCTTGTAATATTTTCTTTACAAATTTTGGATCAGATGTGGGATTCTCAGTTAAGAAACTCCAAGCTCTTACAAACATATTTGGCTCAATTCAGTGAGCACCACTATATTGTAAGACTAAAACTGCTTGCCTATGTAAAGCTGAAATGCAAAATTGAGAAAGTAACAAATTCTAAATGCTTTTTCTACACTCTAGGTAAATCTCAAGGTAATTAAATTATTACCTGAAAAAGTGCTCTCTCCAACCTGAATGACTGCATTCTAAGATTCATTTCTCTCYGTGCTTCTGAAATGCTGTAGAAAGGCTTGAAGGATTTAGAAAGGACGTATCTCAAAAGCAGTAATTCCTCATGTGCACTTAAGTACATAAAACAAATGCACAAAACCAACATCATTTGAAGATATTATAGTACTAATTTTAATCTTTAATATTACTGTAGCCAGTATTTCTGTGCATATGTTTCTCAGTGATTGAGAAATGCTTTGAACTGGAAAAAATGTGGGGAAAAATCCCGTCTAAGCAGGCTCCAGTAGGCACAGCACCTCAAACTGCCATTGTTAAGTTTGGGACTGGCTTGCCTTCTTCCTGACCTGGCTGGTTTTGTCTTGTTTCATGCGAAGGCATGAAGAGAAGCCTGAGCTTTCTCAGTAGGTCTCTGCTGGAAGTAAAACCCAAGTGGCTACCTTTGAATTCTCTTTTGTATCTATAGGTTCCATCCCCCATGAAGTGCCTCAGATCTTAATTAATAGGGAACCTCTGCCTCATCTACACTTTGACGTGGAGCTTCTCGGAGACTGTGATGTTATTATTAACGAATTGTGTCAGAGGTTGGGTAGTGAATACACAAAACTTTGCTACAACTCGGTCAAACTTTCGGAAATCACAGAGAAGCCTCCACGGCCGCACAAGGAGCTGGAAGCGCTCTCGGCTGAGCTCCCACCAACCCCTCTGAACATTTCTGAAGGCTCCAGCTCACCAGAAAGGATGAGCCCACCCGATCCTGCCGTGGTGTCACAACACCCACCTGAATGTAAGCTAGAAAACTGTGAGCCTGCCTCTGAAACTAAAGGGACCTGCTCAGAGGAGACACTTCAGGACACACAGGTGTCATCAGAAAACCCTGAAAATCCTGCTAGTGAGCTAATGAACTCTGAAACAATGAAGGAAAATGGATCTAATGATGGAGAAAATAAAGAAAAGAGTGAAATATTGAAGAAGTGTTGGGTAAACAGATCTGCAAAAGAACAGATTAGCAAAAGGCTGGATGGTAAGTGTAAATGCTTTTCAGTATTTTGCTTCCTTTTGGCTGATACATTTATCCTAGTGATAAATAAATAACTTATTTAAAGTGATAAGTTACTCTTGAGGCAATCAGTGGGTTTTGGTGGCTATTTTTGTTCAGACAAGTGTCTACATAACTCATTGAACCATTTATTTSTTTTGGAGAAGCCAGTAGGAAATTTTTTTTGTATTTCATAATAGGTTTAAAAATCAGTGATTACTCTTCACCTAAAAGATCAAAGTTTAGGAGGCTGAAGGTAGGTATCAAAAAATAAATCCCTTCGTAACACTTTCAAATGCATTTTCAGAAAAGTTAGTTTGATCCTGAGGTGTTCAGAAGCTGGTCACAGTAGAGCATGATTTGGTATTGCAGTAGAGCTGGAAGACAAAGTAATGACAGGACTTAAAAATCTCACAGCTGGAGTGAGGCACGTTTTAAAGGAAAGCTTAGACTTTCCAAGGAAGCCTTGCAGTGTGCAGTCTTGTAACTGATGTAAGGAGTCAGGAATTAAAGTGCAATTTTCTAAAGGAAAGGCTGGTTTAGGCTTTGTCTGATACTCCATGCAGCRGCTTCTGTTCTGTCATAGGTAGAGGAAGTCTAGCTGGGATGTGTTCCCATAAAACAGCTTCTGAACAATCAGCATAAATTCTCTTTGGTGTCAGAGGGAGGGGGAGGAGGAACACTGAGCTTCCCAGCGAAGCATTTCTTCTGTCCTTTGTAATAAATACACATACATGGGCACAAATGCTTTTTCATGTCATCTGATTTGTCAGTTAAGAGCCACTGTTGAAAACAGATCTACGCAGGCACCTTCTAACCACAAGCTCTTGTAGCCAGCATGTCCCTGAGTGTTCACACTCTGTTGCAGGTTCCCAGTATCTGTTCCTGCCACCCAACCGCTACATCTTCCACGGGGCTGAGGTGTACTCGGACTCCGAGGACGACATCATCTCCTCCAGCTCCTGCGGCAGCAGCAGCGAGAGCGGCTCGTGCCGCAGCCAGAGCTTGGAYGTGGAGGATGAGAGTGAGATGGAGGAGTTTTACAATGGCATAGAGGATGAGGATGCTCCCGAGCGGGAAGAGGAGCCTGGATTCGGGGAGGATGGAGCCGAGCAGGAGGAGTTGGCAGCTGAGGAATCAGCTGAGACCAAC
The DNA here is from genome assembly GCA_014549065.1 of Cardinalis cardinalis. Lineage (NCBI taxonomy): Eukaryota > Metazoa > Chordata > Aves > Passeriformes > Cardinalidae > Cardinalis > Cardinalis cardinalis. The sequence continues at coordinate 609,015 of JACDOX010000138.1, forward strand.
GAAGCTGCAGGGACGGAACATCCGAGCAACGCGCTGTGAGGCGATCGCTGACYGGTTACAGGAACTTCCCACCAGCAATAGGAGCTTTGGCATGTCAGAATGAATGTTTACGTCTGAATTTAGAGCAACAAAACCATAAGGATGTAGTGTTTATAAATAACTAAAACAGATTTTCATGCTTAGTTTTTTACCTTTTTCAATAAAAATCTATTACTGCGCACTCAACACTAACTCATCTTTTTTTTAAGGTACTAGGATTATCTAAACAACTGTCACTATGTTCACTTTTAAGTTCATCTGKCTGATCAGGCATCCATGTATATAATACATATTTTTGCTTAATAAATTTCAGCTTATATTATTTTTAAACAGTTTTGAAAAAGCCATTGGAATGTTAAACTAATATAAAGGGAACAGCTAATTTAGACCAAAGAATGGTATTTTCACACCTCTTGCTTTGTAACACTTTGGTTTATTTAAAATCTTCTTACGCTTCTGCTAAACCTTTCTTTCACACCTAGTCTGTCATTAAACACTGGCATTTTCTAAGACCTACTGTGGCAGCTAATTTTTTTTTGCTTTAACAGTTCCTTTGTATGTTTGAGACAAACCTAATTGCAAGCAGATAGCGAGATGGAAACAAGACAGCAGCACTTAAGGAACCCAATGGTTTTTAGATTGATCAAGAAGTGCTGTGAAATGCTGAGGTTGCTGAGTGTTTGACTTCCTGTGGACATGAAGCGTTGTTGACATTGGCTCCCTAGCAGTGAGAATCCAGCATTTTAAACAGAAAGGATCCCCCCAGTCAGAGGCTGTCACGCTGGATCCAGCGTCACATCTAGAGCAGCTTTATAAATAGCGGTTGAGGAATTGCCAAGGCTCCAGTGTGGAACAGAGTTGAGAAGAGCGTTCCTCCCGGCGTGAGAAGGCGCAGAAATGAAGCTCTTCCTCTGTGCTCACGGGTGCACCAAGCCCAGGAGAGACTGACTCCAGTGGTGGGAGCCTCTGTTTATGCTGCCAAGGAGCTCCACGTGGATTAATTCCTGCTGACCTGAGCTCCTGACTGAGCTGGGAAAGCTCCTCCAGCTGCCAGCTCCACCCTGGACACGACAGCAAAGCGGCTTCTCCCACTCTGCTCTCTCAAGTGCGAGGCTGCCTTAAAACTGGATGTTGCAAACGTTCAAGTGCAGATTGTTTCCAAGCCTTTAGAACTATTTTGTACAATTGCACAGTGCAGTAGTCAGTGAAACAGCATTTTTCTATAAACCACTTYTTCAACATTGGCCCAAATGAACTCAACGATGTAGATTATTCATATACTTTGCTTTAATATTTATTACATTTTGGAAGATGTATAGTAGCTGTTCTTTGAACATAAACCAACAGTTAATAAATATTTAAGAACAGCCTCCTGTATTCATCGGGAAATGTTGGCATGTCTCATTGTCCAAATTTAACACAGCTCTTATTTGGCTACATTAAAGAATGCAATATGTTTAGCTTTCACTTGCATGTCAAAATGTATTAGTTTGTGCTATAGGATATATTTTAAATTGAAATACTTTGTTTTAAATTATTTTTACAGTGAGGATTGGTTTCTGCTCTTTTATATTGTATATAGTGTCTTTTATGTAATCTACTGGCATATGTTTTGTAGAAGACTGTTTAAAATGACTGGCTATCTTCCTGCAACTTTTGAAATACAAAACCAGTGTTTTATACTCGTACACTCTGTTCTAAAGTCTATTAAAATTGTCATTTGATTTCTGGTTTCCATTAATTTCTAGCTATACCTCACAATTACCAAAGATGCCCTATAAAGTCAAGCTATACCCTGGCTAATTAAGGCATCACATGTGGAATGGCTTTTTTCCACCTGCCCTGCATGAAGCTGCCCTGSATTGTTCTGGGTTTGTCCCGGGGCTCCCTGGGGGCTGCAGTTGTGCTGAGCACACCCCAGATCCCCTCCAGTGGCCCTCAGGGCCCAGTTTRATCAGCTTCCCACTGTGTAACACCTCCCTGGGGGATGGTTCCACTGTACTTCTGAACCACCACCTCTCAAACAGAGACTSATTTGTATTGGCAGAAAAAACCCAGGTGATAAAACTCACACACTTGAGGCACAAAGTATTAAAAACAGCACACAAGATGTTTTTCTATCAATTACTACTCTGAATGACTTGAAAACATTTTCCTCTTGAATAGAACCAGCTGCACCTTTTTCTGCACTTAGATGAAGTTCTGCATTTTGTTCTTTCTTGTGTCTTTGATAATATTATTTGAACAGAAGAGGAACCCCAAACTCTCTCTCACGCCTCCATTTCACACCCTGCCCTTTCCCCACAGCAAGGTGCTGTCTTCCAAGAGCATTTAACATGGTGATGAGGCAGATGGTGGGCATGAGAAAACATYTGCTGTCACAGCTTTTTGTTATTCCAAAGTAGTCAGCACCTTGCATGAAATCTGGAAGCATGGCAGAGCATGTCCAGGTCCAGCTGTAATTTGTACAATCTCAAAAGAGGAGATCACTTATTTTTTCTGATAATTTACATAACTACCCTATGAAAGCATCTTAGCCCTTAGTATTTATATTGAATAGATGCCCTGGAGAAAAGCAAAGTACAAACAATTTGTTTGCCATTCCCCAGCCACCTTCCATCTTATTCTGGTCCRTTAGACACAATAATGATCATGCAAAAGTCTTTGAAGAAGCACATATTTAAATATCTTCTCATCATTTCTTCTTAGTGGCCATGTATTTCCTATGGATCTGGCTTGAATTCAGTACATTTTAAATTAGTGTTTCTGATTATGGAAAATATATAATATTTTTAAATGCCTAACAACAAAGGGACAGACAACATCCATTTAGGAGGGGCTACAGGAGCACAGCATTCTAATGAAACCAACATCCAGAATCAAACTGAAAAGTGAGAAAAGAAGACCCAGGGGAGTGCCTCAAGCTCAGTAATCTATGATTAAACACTGAACCAGAACAGCCAAACTGAAAAGCAGCTGCATTTCTTTGCATGATACACTTATCTACAAAGTGACTGGAGAATAAAACCCAGTGCAAAAGGCAGAATTCAGGCTAGAACAACTGGCCATGTCTGGGTGACAATGGYGCACCAAGCTAGCTGTAAATCCTCGAGAAGTCATGGAGTTGGACCCTGATTTACTCTCTGCTAGGCAGTTTCAAGAAGACACAGACTGTTAGGACTCAGTAGGAAAAYAACAATATTAATGCTCCTGATAATGGTGCACCAAGGGAAGAGAGCTGCAGGTTGCTGCCCCAGCCTGAGGCCCAAGGCTCAGAAAGGCAGAGGCACTGAAGAAAAGCACCAGTCACCAACTGTGCAGCTCTCTGCCGTGGGACCTTGGAAAGGAGCTGGGCAAATTCAGCTGGGACAGGGCTCCCAGAGCTCCTGGAGGCCCGTTTCCCTCTCTATACCCCTGTGGAAGCACCTGTAGCTGCAGTGGAGAGGGTCTGTGCCTCAGATCAACCAGCACAGCTCYCTCAGCAGCAGCACAGTCAGAGCAGCTCCAGGAGCTGAGCTGCAGCTGCTCACAGCAGCCCTGGGAACAACAGCCCAAAAACCCCAGCCAGGCACTCCCAGAGCCTCCCCCTGACCTGCCTGGGGGTGCAGGTGGAAGCAGGGACACCACCACAGCTCCATAAAGGACACAACCCCAGGTGCTCTCGGCCCATGGCACTGTTATTTTGACTCTCACAGAGCAATAGAAACTCTGTTTCCCTGCACACCCCCCTGCCATGCACCCTGGAGTGGCAGCCCAGGATCCCTGGGAGCAGCTCCTGCTCCAGGATCACCCTGGACAGAGCCCTGCACAAAGCAAATGCACCAACTACAGACTCAGTTATTTCAAAAGCCACAAAGAAACACAAACCGGAAGTCCTCAGAAACAAAACACAAACACCTTTGGGTGGGATTTAGTTGTTGGCCATGGGTTTTTTAGCTCTTTAGTACAATTATTATCCACCACCCTTTCAATGGCAGGGCCCTGCTCCCAAGTCCAAGGCTGGGGGGACCCTCCTTCCCCCCAGCAGGAGGGAGCCTACAGGGAGCCCTGGATCCTAGAGAAGCTCCCAGCACTGGGCTCCACAGAGACCACCCAGGAATGCTGAATGCTACGGAGAACTGGCCTTGGGCCCTGCGGGGCATCACCACCCTCCTGCTCCAGACTAAAACTGAGCATTCCCTTCTGGGCACTGGCAGAAATCCCTGCATTAACACCCCAGCCTGCAGGGCTATTCCAGCACCTCCTCATCTGAAGACACTGCTGGGCTTCCTTATCTCAGTTACCCTGCCCCTCTGCTTACTCCTAATGTCATAGTGGCACCTGGTCAGGACCCCCTGCCACTGCACAGCCTCAGACTCTGCAGATGCTGACCCAGAGTCCTCAAGCACTGCTGCTGGCAGGGGCTCCCACAGAGCCTCGGTGCAGGATCAGCCCACCAAACATTACATTGATTTTACTTTTGAAAGTCTTCACAGACATGGCAGGTACAACTCCCACTGGAAGCTGGTTCAGCTACAGTCTGCCAAGCGTGTTCCTCGTTCCAGACACGCTGCTTTTTTATTTGCTCAGAAAAGGGAGGGAACCCTGACTTGTGCACTTTACTCAAAGTGAAGTCTCTGTGTAACATTCATCCTTTGTCTCCTCCTGCAATGAGGCTCGTGGAGKGGAGCAGTGAGCACCTGCAGACATTCACTGCACAGGTGAGGATTCATCACCTGCTGGTAAGACCAGCCTGGAGCACTGGTGAGATCAAGATCCTCACCAGCACTGTACACACCAACTACACTGAAGTTACTAATTTGGTACTTCCTATGTGAAATGAGATTCCCAAACCTCATTTTCCTAATCTGAAACTGATGTRCCTTTGGCTGGAGAAAAACAATAATGCCAAGCGCTGTCCTGGCTCATGTAAGGGGGCTCTGATGGCACTCGTGGCACCTGCCCCACCTTATTCTGTTGTTCTGTAGAGTCAATAGTTACGTGCCAACCCAGGGGATGTGCAGGAGCTCAGACTGTTCAGACCAGCAGGGCTGTGGATAAGGTATTTCAGCACAGCTCTAGTGTGCCTGTCGTGGCCAGTGCTCCCCCAGCCCCAGCTGCCTGGTGCTTGGAAGGTAACACATCTTTCTCATCAACACTTCTGCAGCAGGGACAGGCAAAGCTTTGCAGTTACCAAGCTTTAGCATTCTCACAGAAAGGCACTCAGTGCAAGAGGCAGCAGCACAGAGAAAAATTACGTGAATAGGCACAACCTGGCTCTCTTCCTCAAGAAAATAAAAAAACYTGAGGACTCAGTCACATGGTCAGGGAACTCAAGTGTACAGAAATGATGCCTGGTGGAGTTCTTTCACGGATTAGCTGTGCACACAGAGCAGGGGAACACTCAAGGGCATTTCCTGGGGCTCTAAGCAGCTGCATTAATCTGGTGACAGCAGGTGACAGAAGATGCTCTTCACRTTTCATGGTCTAGCTAGGGTTGATGAAGTCATTGCTCCAGACTTGACCAACACCAACACAAACAGTAGATTGAAGGACCAAACCAGTAGGCTGATAATCAGTGCAGCCAAACCCCACTCTGCCCTGGCAAGTTAGAAATATTCACTTGGTAAGCAATGGTAAGAAATATTCACTTGGTAAGGGACCCTGGCTCTTGTCAGGGGAAACAAATATTTTGTTTTTCCTCTTTTATCTTCTCCCCTTCAAAAACAGAGTAAGGCAATTCCTCACAGCACATACAAGTCCATGGCTCTGGCTGCACACAGAAAGTCAACACAGCCACTCTTGAAGGGTTCAACTCTCTACCAGCGCTGAAAACCACTATTAAATGAAACCCTTTATCTAYATTTAACTGCAGAACCTCGTGTGCCTTTAAGGAGCTCTCTTTTATAGTGATTTACATTTGATTACATTAAGCTTCATTTRTTATCCAGTTTATTGCAGCAGAGAGCAGTGCAATGAATTAAAACCCTCTTCAGAGTTGCTTATAAACATTCTTAAAGGGAATACCATGGCTCAAAGCTCTACGATGAGTAACAGCCTCATTAATAGCAACTCCCATAAAGTGCCAAAGGAGACAAACCATWATGCTTAAGCAGGGCTCACTGCTTTAACAGTTCTACACTGTGTTCTTACCTTTGCCCTGGAAAATGAGGGACAAACATCTGCTGTGCCTGCAGCTCAAAAAGCCTGGGTAGTTCTGCCAYGCAAATTCCACCTTCATCCCTTACTCATGTGACAGGTGCAATAAATCCAGCCCATGGCTGCACTGCTCTGGCAATAGTGAGTCTCCTTCAGCAGTCTTGATGACAAGTCTGACATGCAACTGGTCTCCTCCAGCGAGAATTCTGAATCTTTATCAAATGCTAATCTGATCATCAAATAAAAATACTTTAAAAAATAATTATTGTAAAATGCTCCCCCTGAAGCCCAAACTAYTGTCATTCCCCAGTTGTTTGTGTTACCTTTTTAAGCAGCGGTACCCAAGTTTCCCGAGTAACTGAAAGTTTGAGGAGAAGGAAAGTTCTAGGCTTTCTTCACTCACATCACGGCTATTTCAGCTACACATAAAATGGAGTTTTCTCCCCTTTCTTACATGTTGCACAGCATCAAATATGGTATACAAAATGACACTTGATCCAAGCAAGAGAAAGCACTTCCCGCTGCTGAGGCACAACTTCAGCAGAGCTGTGCTGCCCAGGGTGCTGTGACTGCCAAGGGAGCTGAGGGCAGCACAAGCACTGCAGGAAGCCTTGAACTGCCTGACACAAGTGATGCCACCACTATTAATTGTTCTGGCATCACACACAAGTCCTTTACCTTGTTACACAGACAGCTGTTTCCACTGGGCACTGCCTCCCTGCAAAGAGGGAACTGACACCTGTAAGAGCATCAGRAGCATTCAGCACTGTAGGAGCCAACTGCATTTCCTGCACAAGTGAGTAAAACCAAGGCCAGAGCTGCAGAGAATTCTCAGGTGAAAGCTGTCCTGAGGACAGTGGCTCTAGCCCTGCTCTGCCAGTGGGTTCTCAAGGTGATGTTAAACCAACCATTCCAGCACCATCACCCTCCTCCCAAACTCACGTCCATTCGTGTTCCAAGAGAGCAAGAAATGTGTCTGCCTCATGATGGAGAAATTTTTGCAGCAACATGAAGCACCTGCCACAGCAGTTCAGTCAGCAAGAACTGCACATCAAAAATGAAGGACGTCTATGATGTTTAGTGCATCCTAAACTGGGCACCAAAAATGGGCAAGTGAATTACAGCTTGGATTTTGCCTCTGAGCCCTCATCAACAGAATGAGGTTCTTTAGCCACCCTTCARGTTAACATTGACATTGACTAGAAATCCAACACAGCAAAAACCAGAGAATGTCTCTCACAGGGAAATGAAACACATACGTGTACCACTGGATTTGCATGATATGGACCAAATCACACTTTAAGTGCACAACTGCACATAAAGCCCTTCTTACTGAATAAACACAACTCTGTGCATCAAAGGAAAAAAGACTCCCATGGGGAAAAAACCAGCACTTGGACATGCAATAATACACAGGGGAGATAGGAAGAAGTTAATTTTACATTAGCCACTTCCTAACTTTTGAATATCTGACTTTTGGTGTTTCGTAATTAAAAATGGTGTTTTAGTATTACCTGGTAAAATGACTGCATAATACCTTTTTTTTTCTCTTTCTTTTCTCCTTTTCTTTCTTCCATGTACAATAAGATTAAGTTGCTTTTGTTGGTTCCTTGTTTTTTGCAAGAAGGAGGATTTCCGAGCCAGGTAACAAATGTTGGAAAAGACGGAATATGGGCTGCATACAAAGAAATTACTAAGAGGTTACACTGTGTGAGAAAGCTGTAAAAAACAGTGATAAGGAAAAATTTTAACTGTACTGACCTTTTTTTTTTTATTATATCAGTATGTACTGCCAGCACAGAAACTGGATGTTATATAGTTTATTGCAATGACTGCCCTTTCCTGCTTTTCCTAGTTGTACTCTCCAATTGAATGCACTGGAAGTTCCTCTCCAGCTGAAGAACTCTGCTTGCTGCAAGCATCCGTACACATCGACCAACAAAGGTTTTCATTCAAGTCTTTTATTACAGCTTGAATTTTTTCACTGCATTTAAAAATCTAAAAAAAATAAATATTTGTTTCACAGCTGCAAGTCACATATGCATTAACACCACAAAATCTGGAATTTAACCAGAGAAGGAAAAGTCAAATCCGAAAGTGTCCAGCTAAGCACAATCGTCTCAGGGCAATTATACTAAAAATAAAATCTTAAGAAAAAAGGGAGAGGGGTGTTAAAGGTTATTTCAAATGCATTTATCTGGAAAAAAGTGAAAATTCTATTAGAAACCATAAACTACACTTTCAGCATTTAAAAATAAACGTTTTAACCTCTCGACAGCAACAATTGGCTGGTGCACCTTTTTCTTTCCAGCTGTATTCTCGATACATGACTGCAGAGGTTTCAAATCATAAATTAACCTCTTTTATAATTGTGTCCACTTAATTACAGAATCAGTCCTTAAAAAGAAAACAGTGTCTCAAGTCAGCTTGTCCATCCACGTATTAAAAATGCCATTGGATGCGGTTTTGTATCGGCACTAAGTGACTGCTTCATGGATTGTACATTGTGAAGATGAATGTCTCTTAACAATCACTTTCATTATTAAGGTTCTTAAAACAAACCAGAAAAATAGATATCTTCAGAAATCAGAGTAATCACTTTTTTTTTTTTTTGTTAAAAGCCATAAAATAAGCTCATATTCAATTACAAGCAATAGAAACCATACTGGTATTGGAACAGAACTATTTTATCACAAAAATTTATTATTTACAAAATGAAAAGTTACCAAGTGAATTTATCAGGGAAGAAGTTGAATGTTCTTACTTAAGTGATTTGAAAAACTGAAGCAAGTCTCTCATGCACTCACACACCAAAYTGTTTGCATAAGGTGAAATGTTAATTCCTGTTAGTGAAACTTGACTCCCATTCACAATACTCTCATTTTTATTGTAAAATGGCAAAATCCACATGGCTCTGTACAGGAAGGTATGTATTAAGACAGCTCTTCAGTTTTGGAAATGATTTTTTTGGCTCTCATGAATATCCATACCACTGAACATTTTTTGCAAATAATCAGTTATATTATCAACTGCATCACTTAATCCACTGAATTTACCACCACAAGAAAGACACGAAAACTCAATGATCCCACGGTACACGGAACTTTCATTTCTCAAGTTATACTAAACTGAAACCTTCATAGTGGTCTATAGCCTGGATCAACTTAGATTTCAGGGTTTCTTTATCAGTGTATTTCGGAAGATCAAGAAGATTAAAGCAAGTGTGAGCTACAGGCAGGTAATCTTCTCCCCCTCCTGTTGGCTGGATGACCAGCTTCAGACACTTCATTCCAAGGATTGGAATCCGATCGCTGCCTGTCAGAAACACTGCCAAGAAAAAACACAGGCCTGTAACTGGAACTAGCTGAAGACTCTCTGTGTCCCTTATGCTGCTCTAATCATTGCTGGCTGGCCTTTTGTAATCATTCCAGCCAGCCTTTCGCACCAAAGTTCTGTGAAGTCTGGGAAACAGGGAATAATGACTCCACCCTGTCTCTACCTTCTACACCTGAGCTCATAACTGTAATACAATGAGTGATCCATAAAGGAAAGTATTTCATTTYAGCATATGAAAACAAACAGTCCTTAAAATATTATTAAGTTTTTCATGCAAAAGAACCTTCTAACTTAAAATCCACTGGCTGTACCTTTACTGAGAATTTCCAAGAATCTTGTAAACACAGAATTAGTTTGTTCAGTAAGTAATTTATCTGAATTGGAAACTAATCTGTGATCTATTCCAAGCAAATCCTCACTCACAGCAAGCTTTGATCATGTGTACATTACTACATACATCAGTACCTTGAGAGATTTACAATCAGTTACTACTCCAAATTTCCATCTCTGTGCTGTGAAAAACCTGGAGGATGTGGACTGTATGTCAAAGCACAGGAAAAGATATCCTAGTTACCAAAAAAATGTCACCAGCAGATTAGGTTGTTGGTGTTTTGGGGGTTTGGCTTCTCTTCTTTTTTAATGCTGCTCTGAGCCACTGTGATCTCTAACTACYCATCACCCAGAATGACTCAGGACAACCCCAAGAAAATGAGAGAAAAGCTCAAAATCAATTTTTTCTATCATGCTTTTTTTTTCCCAAATAGTTAATCACACCATTACAGACAAATACTTACACCTGCCCTCTTACAGCAAGAGCCTGAAATCCCAGTGATCCTGGTCAGTTAGAAACTTCTGTGAAATGATTTCAAATACTTACACAAAAACTGTTTTTTCTTCTCCAAAGACAACTCATGAAAAACCTCCCAGAATATTTTAATTGTAGGATGGTCTGCCCAGTATTCTCCTTTGTATTCTGTATTCTAAAATGAGCAGGAAATGGGGTTATTGCTTGCTCACASAACAGCTGGATAAGCTGACAGTGCAGCAGAATGAATGCAGTTTGTGTACAGGCACACAGCAAGTGACACACTATTACTACTTTCCTCATTTTCTTCAGCTCTCAGTCTGAATTCAATATAGGGAGAGATGCCWGTACTGCAAAGCATTTTCAATTCCAACAGAGACCAAGTCTCACCGAGCTCTGACAATCGAGAATATTTACTTTTAATAACTCTGTGCAATCACTTCACTTTCTCAKGTCTAACATGAAAGATTCTATAGCTGCCTCAGGGTTCTGTGGATTTTTCTGCCTCTCCTCTAAGTCTGATTTCCTTCAGAAATTYGATGGAAAAAGTTAAAGCAGGAAGGTAAATATTTCAGGATCTCCATTCACTGATGTTTTAAGGTGTCATTAAATAACAGGAATCATGTCAATTAAAACAGAGCTCAAGAGGACACCTAGCTGCTTTTGCATCCTGAAATTACAATTACAAAGCAAAAGCTAACTATGGTTCTTACCTTCTCCAGCTCCTTCCAGTCATAATTTGTGTTCCCAATCACCATTGCCTGCAGCTCACTGGGCTGGAAGAGCTGAAGAACTTTACCTCCACACACTTTGTGGAAGCCTTCATGGAATGCACTGTACAAGGAAGCCACAGATCTATTGAAGATGTAATCCACATATGCATCTACAAAATCTTGCCTGTACAAAGAGAAAGAAAGAATTATGTTAAGGAAATAAAGAGGAATTAGTACATGTTATCCTTCTACCAATAAACCAGTGGCCATTTCTGTACAGAACAGAGCAGAGACAATGAAGCAACAAGGAGCCTAACACATTGTATTGTCTGCTTTATGTTACAAGCACAGTGAAGATAAAATGGCACATGAATGTATTTCCCCAGCACACCCCCGAAGGCATTCTGCAACAGAAAAGCAGGAACATTTAATGTTATCTACTTCAGGCACTACAAACACCTCCCTTATTTGTGTGCATTKCAGAGAACTGGACTCACTGGCAACAAGCTGAAAGGCCTGAATTCCAGGGAGTGTCCTGAAAGCTACTAATCAAACTCACTGCTCTATTTTTTTAAATTAAAAAGATTATCATATTTGCACTAAAAATGCAAATCAACTTCAAAAGGACATTTGAGTCTTGCACAGTAAAAAGACCAGTGCCAAGGAGCTGGGATACTGAGGAACAGATGGCCTGTTATCTGTGCTTGGTACAGGGAGTTCTCAGATCCTGCTGGAAACATCTCCAGCAGCACTTAAGGAAGACCTAGAACTTCTCGGTGTGATACAGCATTTATGATAATTTCTGAAATCAATGCCAGTGCACACTGTTTAGTTTCTGCACTGGCAGTGACCTCAGCTGCACATTACAGCCATCCCACCAACACATGTTCACTGTGCTAAGAGAGAATGCATTTCAACACCACCCCCAGTCCTTGAGTAATACCACCAGCAGTTYACAGAATCATATAAACACATTCAGATGATGTGTTTATTGAAGCTGCTGCACTGAAAATGCTGGAGATGACCAAAGTGGCGATCCACACTCCTCCCCTTCAGCACTCCATGAGATCTCCTCCTTATCCATGCAGGGCAGGTAACCTGTGTAACATTAACAGTGCAAGSCTGCTCCAGGAAAAAGTCACAGTGGTGAACTAATTTATATTATAAAATTAACTGAAGCATCATGGATATTTAGAGCTTGAGAAAGAGGAATTCTTCATTACTGCAAGACAATGTGTGGTAACAATGCAGCAGGCATTCCATAGGCTCCTTGAAACTTTTCCCATAATTCAACTCCAATTTTACAGTCACTTAGTGACAGAACATCAAACCTACACCAGAGAACTGCAAAGCTACAGTGTTTTCCATGTGCATTCAGTTCTCATGGAGTGTGCTCTTTCCATTCAATTCTCCCTTTAGCCTGGGAGAAGTACAAGCACAGAGAATTCATAAAGATTAAAGAACAGACTGGAAAATTCTGCAAAAAGGGGACAAAAGCATCACCAGGTATGTTCTGCCTATCCTCCAGGAGCAGAAAGGGAACAAAGGGCAGGAAAGACTGTTTTTAAAAATAAAAGTTACAGAATCATTGACCGAGGAAAAACCCCTCTGTCACTCCTCTTCTGACAACAACACTGGATTAACTTATTTAATGTTATCTCCTCTACAAAGGGAAGACTTCACCGAAATCATACTCATGTATGAATGAGGAGTTGAAATAATGGCCCTTAAGTTACAGTTCTCATCATTACTCACTGAATTTCAGTGATATTCAGCTTCCTGSAGTGATGCCTTAAGACTTCAGCTTTTTCTCTTTTCACATCCTACATTGCATTAGTGCACAACTCTAAACTCCATACAAAGTGTTAGTTAACTCCCTTCACATTTATTTAGACAAAACAACCCCTCTGGGTCTGTGACCCAAAGACAGCCTCAGGCCCCAAAAAGTACAAACAACAGTGAACTGGAGGGCAGAAAACTGCAGGAACATGACTTCATTACCTGAGGCTGGAATTGGAGTATTAACCCCTGATATGCAAACAGACCAAACTGATATCTGCCTGAAAAGCTGGTGACCACTGTCCAGCCTGGCTGTAGCCTCTGGAAGGCTTTTGGCTGCCCAGGCCTTGAATAAACACCCACATTATTAATTTTGTCCAGCCTCTGTCCTAGACAGGCACTCCAAGGCATCAGCAGCACCTCAAACATTTTTAATCTYACAAAATGCTTATGGCTGGGCTTGAAGGGGATCTCTGAAGATCCAGTCCAACCTCCTGCCACGGGCAGGGACATCTTCAAGCAGACCAGGTTGGTCCAAGCTCTGTCCAGCCCTGAGCAACCCCAGGGATGGGGCACAGCCTGTCTGTGTCAATACAGGACAGCTCTCTCAGCAGCACAGCAGAGAAGAGCTTGGGAAAACAGCCAAAGCAGTTTTGCCTCCAACTGCAGTGTCAGAGCTCAGCAAAGGGAATTCACAGCAGCCCAGTAACCCTCCCAAGGCAGCCAGCAACACTGGAACCCACAGAACTCACCTATTTTGTTTGACTACAGGAATGTCAGCACCTTTAGGAACAAGCTCCTTAATTTCTGTTGTACCAAAATTTTCCACAGTGATCTATTTGAAACAAACAAAAATAGTGCAAATTTTATTTGTTGCATAAATACTTGTTCCCACCATTTAGTTAACAGCAACATGAATGGCAGACACAGGAGCTAAACCTCATGGGAATCAGCTGCTGATGCTTTTGTTCAAACACTCCATCAGAGGCAACTAAAATAGATGGCGTGAGCTTGGCAAGACAGATTTCAAACACTACATAAAACTTACAGTAAAATTAAGACAAAATGCTTCTTCTATGTCATCCTCTGGATAGTCCAGTAGCTGTTGCATTCCCCTGCAAAATAAGTTACAAAATACTTGCACCAGGGGAAAGAAAAATGAATTTATTTTGCTGAAGTGTTCTTTATGCTTTGTAATTCAAATTTTAGAAGTATCTTTCTACTGTTATTTCATTCATTATCTTATTGACTTGCACCTCGTGTAGTGCTGGGAGATTCCAAGCAATCATTTCCTTCTGGTTATCCCATGGGGTGAAGAGAGAACATTCCTGTCCTAAGATTCAGCTAAGGGGTTCCCACAGCAGAGGCACATGGTACTTAAAAACCACTGACTGGCTCTTCCATTGACACCTCTGATTTCTTCTTGAACCTATGAAAACTCTGGCATCCACAACACTGAGGCAATCAGGCATCCTTTTCTGTTCATTTGAGCCTCCTACCTGCTAGTCAGTCCTATTCAAATCCCAGGTCAAAAGGAAATATTTAGCATGTATTTGTTCCTGAAATAAGCAAAAATATTCTCTTGATGGATTTAATTTAGGACTGAAACTATGTTCACACTTAGGCTTATAAAATYAGTGGCTAAAGCTTAAGGGGTTTGAATTTCAAGGGGTTTTTTCCCCCCTAAAATTCCTGTAGGATCATAAAACAGAAGGGACAATCACTAACACCAAGTACTGAGACACAGGTGTTTAACAACAGTAGGTGCCACATGTACCAAATGACACAGTGGCTGCAATTTACTGTGAGCTGTTTACCCAGTGACTGTGGAAAGGAAATGTAATGTTCTTAGAGGAAAACGTTGCTTTCAAAATTAATTTCTACCAACACCTGTTTTTCTTTCTTGCTTACCTGCCAACATCTGGCATCAATTCTTTTAAGTCATCCAGGGATGGTTTCTTATTCAATAGCTTTTTGTACAAAGCCAGAGGAAAATGAAGGTCTACAATAGTAAAATTATATATTGCTAGCCCACAGACAACACCAATCAAATGAAACAAGTCACTGTCTTCAAAGGTCTAAGAACAGAAAACAGACAAAACGGTTTAAAATAAAGGAGTTATTTTAACCTTGCAGAGTGCAGGAAGAAACGTACAGTACAGTATAATCTGAGTGAATTTAATTCATATTTTCTTTAAACATGTATGTATCTGTAAGCACCAAGGAAAACAGAATAAAGTTTAACCAGCTGAGACTGAAATCTAAGGGAACAGAATCCTTTCTATTTAAAATTAAAAAGGCTGAGCTGCAACATATCCTGTGTTACAGGGGACCCATACTGCACTAAGGTTCTGGTTTTGTCACTGACTTCCTATTGCACCACTCAGTGATTTAAGATGTCAGTTTAAAAAAAATTATTTTGGGGAGGAAGAGGGCAAAGCTCACTATTGAAATGCTCAGAATTAATTACCAAGGCTTTAAACACACCTGTGGAAATGTAAATATTCAGGTACTTGGGATCCAGCCACCCCAGTCAATGTTCTCTGAAAGATGACTCAAACGTCAGGGTTCAAACTTTCCAAGAAAGTACAACCCCATGAGCACCCATCACCCATAAATGCAACAGCACACAGGGAGCCCTGTTCAACAGGCCACCTCCAGAATTTGTCTCTGCCACCTTGATTTCCTGATTCTGCCCTTGGAATCAGTTTGTTCTGGCTACTTCTTCCTAAAAACCTGGTGGGCTTGGGGACAACCAGTAAGGAGTAAACAAGGAACGGGGGAAGTTTTGATCTAAAAATGATCAAAAATTAAACTTTTTTTGAGAATACTTGCTTCAGCTTCTACTTTTGAAATAAAACCACCACAAATTACAACGTTCATATATTATTAATTTAAATACTGTAAGTTAAAATGACTGAATATAGACCATAGCCTACCTTATCAGAGAACCAGATCAGCCTGGACTCCTCGTAATACCTGAACATCCCATATTTGGGATCTAGCAACTCCCTCATGATGAGCAAAAAAAATTCTTTGCGAACACCTCCAGCATCGACGGCTTCCTCCCCTACAAAAATCACCTGAAACACACAACTCAGTGAGCACTGAACTGCAAAGAGATTGTAAGGCAAGGTTTGTCCAAAAGCATCCTCCAGCACTCTGAGCAGCGTCCTGTGATACCTTGAGTGGTTTCTTGTAGTCCACGTTCTTTGTTTTCCTGAGCACCTCCACAGCATCCCCCACAATGTTGTCCCTCCGCACCATCACTATCAGGCAGGGGTTGACAGACTCAAACACTGGCAGGAAGAGAGAAGACAAATTCTGCCTGTGGGCCTGATCCACAGCCATCTGCAGAAAAACAAAGTGAAACACTCCAGTCAGTATCACCAGCCCAGCAGCCTTGTCTGCAGAAGGCAGATGGGAATAACTACTGAATTTGCCCAAGTTTTCTTTGTATTCCTYTTATCTCAGGAAGTATTTGATTTCAGGAAATATTTCTCCTTTACCCATTCCTCTCAGGGAAGTATAAGAACTCAGGTTTTAACATTCCAGTCRGAATACCTTGGATAACCAAAGGAAGTAAAAAGATCCTGCATTTCATCTAATGAAGAGTAAGCTGTCTAATATAAATCTGGCATGAAACCAAACATACATTAAAAACTAAGTCACAGCATGAAAAACAATTCACTCAACGTGCATGATAGTTTCTGTATTAAAATTGTTTGAAAAAGAAAATGATGTTGCAAATGTTCTGAATATGACAGAGAACTCTTGAGAGTTTGTGTGTTTTAATGCTATTTAATATTGTTAATAAAAGCATTTAATGTGAACATTTCCCTGAATCCACCAATTGTTGGTTACTGACTGTGCACATCCATTTTTAAAGGCACATAAAGGACATTTATTATTAATTAAGAGCAAGGCAGTATTTTCCTACACGAGCCCATTACTTGAGCATGACTTACATCACCTGGTTATTTTCAGACTCAGATCAATGACCCAGGTAATATTCCAAGTCTGCTCATATGGGAGGTGAGGTTGTTCCCTGGTTGTGGGAGGTGCTTGGGGTTTTATGTTTGTTTGTTTGGGTTGTGGGTTTGGGGTTTTTCATTGCTGTTTGGGGGTTTTGTACCTATACTATAGTTGATAACACATACAAAAACCATCTCACTACTGAAAGGAAAAGAAGCTCCTTGGAAATGTATGGCAAGTACAAAACAGTCTAATTTCAATGTGATCTCAACCCCACCACCCTCTATTCTGTATTGTGTGCATACCCTGAGATTAAAACTAGATCATTTATTTTTATGGGGGAGAAATTACACAGAGTTAAAATAAAAAACACAAAAAACCAGCAACAAAAAACACAAACAAAAAAACCCCAACAAAACCCACAAACAAACAAAAAATCAACCAAACAAACAACAAAAAACCCCCAAACACCACCACCAACCAAACCAAAAAAACAACAGGAACCCCCAAGGTCCCCAACTCAGGGAAAAAATGAATCTGAACCATTAAAAACAGAGTCTCCTACCTGCATCTGTATGATTGCATCTGTCTGCAAGAGAGTTGTCTTTGCCTGGGCATCAAATACAAATGGGTATGTGCAAATTATAACAGGGATCTCTGTTAACTGCAATGAGAAGAACCATGTCATAGCTCAGCTTATTCAAAAGCCACAATCCTGGTTAAAAAACCTCTACAGTAGCACTCATTTAATAGATCTGTTTTACTGGAAAGATAACTCAACCCTGACTTATTATCAATGCAGAACCACAGCATCTTAGGAACATTACGTAGATTTTTAATTGTTTAGTACTTCAGCCAAAAACAACAACAAAAAAAAAAMCCCAACAAAACTCGGTCAAGCCAGGCACAAACGACACTCTCACTTAGCACATTTTCATTTCAGAACTGTTACTGCAGCTAGTRGGTACAGAAGAAGCCCTTTTTTCCAACTGCTGTTCCAAATTTGCAATACAGACAATTACATATTTTTGCACCAYAAAGATTTTTTTCAGATTACAGCCATGGCTAATTTGAAGCTTTACTCCCAACAGAACACAGCAGACAATCCTTAACATTTCTGATTTCCTTACATTCTTCCAAAGAAATCAGATTGCATCCAATCTTACCTCAGTTAATCCATGGTTGACATCCTATGACAGCATTTGCACAAAGGTAGCAACAATTAAGATGAAAAAGCAGCATTAGTGTCTGCATTAATTACTCATCTCTGATGTAGAATTTAAAAAATATTTATTTACTGCTTCCCCCCAAGAGAAGGTTTACTGAGAAATAAACATTAACCATAAACATTCTAATTCATTTACTAAATACAAGCTTGTCTTTCAAYACCCTGTTTATCAGTCTTTAAAAACAGGGCTGTCAAAGTACTATGTTTGCTTGGATGCACAAAATTACACACTTAAAATGTTTATTTCCATACGTTAATTAATGACATCTGCTGGTACTGTTGCAAAATAAAATATGGGTGGCTAGAGAAAACTTACTAAATTACTTACAATATCCTTTCAAAGCTAAAGTCAAGGAACTGTGCAAAAACCTATCCAGCTCACTAATTCTCTGCAGTCATTAATTTGCTCCCACTTATCACGCTTCTGTTTACAGATGCAGAAATTAATTATCTCAGTTGTAGCTGCTAAACTCAAAGTAGAAAATTCCATCAGTTATCTGCCCCTGCAGCTCCTGCTGCACTCATTACCCAAGAGAGCTGCAGCTTGCTCACTGACTGGACCTGTCTAATATGGCAATTCAGATTATTCTGGATGTTTTACTGTGGATTCTTACATTCCCAACGTTTTTGACATAGCAAGTCTTCAGTGACAGCATTCTGAATCACTTTTTAACTGACAGATTCAAACACTGAGCAGTGTCAGTCCTAAGAATGACACCCTAGGAGAAAAACACCTTCTTAACAATTCCTCCTTAGCCAGTACCTGATATGAGTCTGCTCAGCACTGCTCATCTCTAAAGGTATTTGTATGAAAAAAAATAATAATWAAAAAATTTATGAAAAAAAATCCCCAGGCTTAGACAACCTATGGATTTCTTTGAAGGGATAAAACAAACACAAAAYACGGGAGGAAAACACCCACAAAAACCCAAATAAAAATCAACACAACTTACCATTCCCAATACCTGCTGCTGGAACCAGTTGGCATAGTCATTTCTGATATCTATCAAATCTTGTATCTCATGAATGTAAAATCTGTCATACTGTATAACTTGTCCTCTTTCATTTACCTAAGGAAGTGCAATTTATTTTTTTATTAGTTTTCAAAGGGATGTTCTTACATATTTTTCAAGCATTTCATACGTCAGCCACAGATACCCAGCTACCAAAAAAAATCTAGAAAAACAACAGTGCCTACAAGAAAGCAAAAAACAATGTTTAAAACATGGATACATGGACTATTCAAACTTCCACCAAAGAGTGAAGGAAAATACAATTAACTGCACGACAGTTACTGCATAACAGGGCTGCCACTCTGAAACATGTGACCTCAGAGGAACAGTGATAATACACATATTCATGTGCACAAGGGAATAAATACCTGTTCCTGTATTCACACAGGTTTAAGAACTATGATTCAGTAACTCTAGTCTTAGTTATAGTATGAACACTATTACCTGTGAGCAGAGGAACAATTTCCATCTAAAAACAATAAGCTTAAAAAAAGAGAGATGTGGGAAAAGTAACTTTATACAGAGGCTTGTCTCTACAGTACAATTAGAATCCAGAAGCACTCACAATTTCCTAATACACACTTCTATTCCCAAGCTAACTGCTAACTGGCAAAGCAGCAAGACAGTTATAAAGATCCTGCCTTTATACTCAGAAAATCTAAGCCTACTTTTCACAAATACCTCCCACATYCCCCTCCAAACCACCAGATACTCAATCTGCAAAATACCCCAGAGCTGTGACCCCTTTTTCCCCTCCTCTCACTTTAATCCATACAGAAGCAAACGACTGGGTAACTCTGTGTTCCCAAAAAACAGTTAATTCCATCATCATATCAGACTGGAACCCAGAATCCCATAGGTCCAGATGAACAACTACAGATATTTCTGCAGATGCAATTCTGATCTTTCACACTGATCAGTAACTTAGCTTCTACCAAGTACCCAGCACAGAGATGCTGACAAAGCCAAGCAGCCCAGGAACTGTTCAGAAACACCACAAACGTACTCTGTGCAGTATTTCCAGAACTCTGAAGGCTGTGTGGAGGAAATTGGTGAGTATTCTTCTGTCAGAAGGGGGAAGGCCCATCTTGCACACCTTCAAAAGGTGCACTACGACATCCTTGTAGAGCTCCACTATCTTCAGGAACAAGGGAGGTTCAAGTACAGACCACCAATTTTCTGTCAACACATGGTGAACACGTAAATTTAGTACTTGTCACTGCCACACTACGTTATGTTACCCTCTTAACTAAGAAACATGTTTGGCTAGAAAGCATAAGCATCAGTTACTACAAACTCTGAAAAAAAAAGTTGCAGCACAACAAATGTGCTATTGTTACACATCAAATCTAAGTCCCCTGAAGTCTGCTCATCCAGACAGTGTCACAATGTAACATTTGATAAGAAAAGACGGCTCAAAACCTGAAATCTTAGGGGAACAGTAGTGAGAGCAATAGAAAATGATGGAAAAGGATCTAGAGCTCAAAAAACTGTCAGTTTGCTTTTCTTTTCTCTCACACCAAAAACTACTGAAAAAACCAAACTGAGATTACAAGGCAAAGCACAACTGAGGAAAATGAAAGTACCTTCTCAAAAAGAAATCAATTAATAGCAAAATATTCTGAAAACAATTCTTTAAGCTGAATTTCTTTAAGCCAAGTCACAACAAGAAAGTGTAAAGAAGTAGAGTTAAARAAMCAGAGTTATTCTCAGCTGCATATTTGAAGATCACATCTTGGCAGCAGTAAGAGAAGATCAACTGCCTCAGAAGCTCAGAACAGGTGCTGTAGTCACAACCAAGACAATTTAACATCTGCTCTGCAACACTTCTGTAAATTGCTTAGAGCTTGTTAGCTGTCTGACCACATAATTTTCACTTTAAAGAGCAAAGACACATATCAATTACACTGAACTACATAGTTTAATTCCTCCCAAATGGCATCAGTCCAAAAACTACAATAGCAGATGAATTCACAGGGATGGCCTGTTAACTCACCCTGAAGCAACAGAATAAGTGTTTTCTTACACCAAGCAATGTTAAGCCTTAACTTTCTCACTGGGGAATTGTAAGGAACTGTAAATACACAGCAGGTGCTGCCAAGGCCAGGTCTTCACTGATGGAATTTCTGTACATTTTCATCTGCACATCCTTAGTTTTAAGAGTAAAAATTCAGTTTCTTACCAAGAACTTTCAGAGGAGCTTTTTCTAGGTTCAGAATAGCTGCTCCAAAAGGAATAGCTAACGTGGTGAAATTGTTTTCATCACTCATCAGTGGGCACTCTGGTAGAGTGAGATACAGCCTCAAAGCTTCAACATCTGGTAAGGAGCTGGTCAATTTGGGAATAAGGTTTTTTTCCAAACTAGCTGCCACCTACAGCACACCAGAAAATTCTGTTTAATACAATTGAGATTTTAAACAAATGCCCATGTATATGAAAACTAATCTAGAAAACAGTAATTAAGAGCTTCAGTGAAAACTATTWTACATTTAGACAATGACAGTAAATATTATAATAGAATATGCTGATGTATCACCTAATTGTCACAACAAAACACAGTTTCACACATCTGCAGTCAATACATTATTGAGTAAATAAATCTATTTACAGGGCTGGACCTAGCAAGACACTAGTATTTCTGGAGAGCTSTAACCCAGAAAGATAATCCCAAATGGAAAGAAAACACAGCACAAACCTGTTGTGATATCTGAGCATGCTCAGGCTGTATGAGTTTGTGGAAGAGTAGTCTAGCAGCATTCATGTCAACCCCTGAGAATCTAGCACTGGTTTTGTAATGATCATCATTGCTGCAGGAAGGCAAAAACCAGAAAGACTCAATCCTGTGCTCTCAGCAACTCAAGACTTTAACCCCTTGACTTTTAGACCTACTGACTAAGGATTTAAAATACATCAGACTTCCATGTTCTATATGACCTTAGAAACAACTAAGAAACAACCAGAAAAAATCTCCACTAACCACAAGAAAATCACACAAAAAGACTTGGATATGAACCAGCCCACACAAGGAACTGCCCTGGAATTACCAACAACCCAGGGGTGACAAATGTGATRAGCTCTGCTGGCTCACATGGCAGCAACCACGACAGCCTGGAGCCATTCTCACTGGGGCAGATGACAAAACACAGGGCAGGAAAGAAGCAGGAGTTTCCACGGAGGGTATCAGAGCACCAATGAGACAGGAAACCCTGGGAAGGTGTCCCAGGGACACAAGGGACAGCAGGAAGGCAGCCAGCACTAATGCTATCCACAGGAACACCAGATAAAAACCCAGCACTCACCTCAATGCCAAAAAGCTCCCATTCAGGCACCCAGCAGAGGAGAACGTTCCATCAATTTCACTGAAATTGGTCACATGAAATGTTACATTTGGTTTTTCTTTTAAAAATTAGCATTTGCAATAAATAAAACCCCCTGTATTTAATCCCTAATGAATTACACTGTGTAAAGGATGGGACTCTGACTGAAATGTGACTAAACTATACTAGATTAAACTTCCATTCAAGACTCAACACTTAGGACAGTTCAAACCACAGCTAGTCTTGCATTCAATTGCTTTGCATACTCTTTAATTAAAATAATAAAAGAAGCAATAATCTTTGAGTTGTTCTCATATTCCTTTAGATGCGTTGCTATTTTTCAATGTACAATTAGATACTTAATTTCATCTTGTATAATCATCTAAACTGGAGCAGAGATGTCAGTCTCAAGGATCTAAACTACTCAACAAGCACGACAGAGAAAGCACAGCAAGAGCTCTGCAGGCCCCAAAACCAGTAATTACAAATAGCTCTGCTCTGTATGCCCAAAGCCCCACTAATGCTCAATTCAGAAGCAGAATCACCAAAGACCACTCCTGTCCCTTAATCACTTACTTAGCTATCTCTACAGGAAGTCTTCCAGATGGGAAACTCAGCAACCTTTGAATAAACATTTCATTCACAGTCCAGATCTGCTTCAAAAGCTCAGGATTCCTAAAATCATCTGGTGGCACCATGTTCTAAACAAATTGTAAAGAAAACATAAAAAATCAGGCACACAAAATTGATTTCCAGAAAAATCAGCTCTCTGGTTGAGCTGTCTTAGCTGACAATTTGCCTACCCAGACTATTGCAGTGAAATGCTCTGTTTAACAGTTCTGCACTCCCTGTGAAAGCAGAGCATGCCCTAAACCCATCTTGATTAGGTGTTAATTCACACACCTTGCTAAATGGCAACTCTCTACACATCACCKGTCTCAGTGATGAATACTAACTGAGCTTCAGATGTGAGCAGTAAGCATCTCCCCTCCAGCCACCAGGAGCCACTTAGCTCCCTGCCAAGCTGTGAGCACACAGGAAAGGAGCCATTCCATTCTCCAGGCAGATGTTCTTCCACCCCACTTCCATCAGGCTCCTCTGAGAATGATCATGCTTCTGTGAACATGCCCTGCCTCATCAGAGCAGCTGCATTTGGAAATGCTGCTCATAGAAAATGAATTCCACTAAGAGCTGTAATAGTAAAGAGGAGAAGCAAGATCACTGTTTTCAGTAGGAGCAATGGTTCAAAAAGAGAAGGCAAATAGCACCAAAACCAAGATAAACTATCAAGAGAAAACATTCCTCCCGAGGATGCCATCTGACAACACTGAGCTGACTCAGTGTGACAGTGACTATCTGCTGCCAAAAATCAGCACTTCTGGTCCCATCCCACAGCATCAGCTTGAGGAACACTTTTGCCATTTCCCTTCTGTCCAGCCAGCCAAAGGAAACAACTCAGGGAACTGAGCAGCCCCAAATGGATTTTGGCTGGGTCCCTTAACTGGCAGGGACACACAACCCCCAGGGGTACAGTACACACAGAACTAAGGAAGAATTCAACACAAATTACCAAACCAAAGACTAGTAAAGGGATACTTCTGCAGCATCAGAGTTCATCTATTGCTAATGCCTTCTGTACAGAACAAGCCACAATAACTGCATTCACACAGTCTCCAGTTCACTTCAATCAGACAGTCAGAAACTACTCCAGTAATTATGAAAATTGCACATATAGTTATTAAGGAAGCTTTAATAGACAAGTTTTGAGTCTCTATYATAAGGAAGTTTCCAGTTTACACCTGCTAAGCAAGTTTCTCTCAAATACACCAATGGTTAAAACTCTATCAGAATTTAGACAAAGAATCCAGCAAGTCAATCCTAGAAAAACTGCTGGTTCTGTACAATCAGAACAGGCTGTGAGCACAAAGCACTGCTGCAAGTCTGACCTGTACTCAGATTTTCCTCATAAACATACTTCCCCACTAAAATTCCTTTTCCCTTGTGTCCAAATTAGTTTTCATCCTACATACTCAACTCTTGATGTTTCAACAATCCCCATGGTTTAATATCTGCTGAGCTGTACTGGAAACAGTCCCATTAATCTTCACCTTGTTTTTATTTTATCTCCCAACTCATCCCCCAATAGAATTTTCCTTCCATCACACTTCCACATTGCCACTTTACAGTAAAAGGCCTTCTAGACTCTTTTAGGTACTAGAATTTAAACAGATTAATGCTTGTTAATTTAAAAATGTAAGCTTTAAGACTATGATAAAACTGACACAACAAACTATGTCGCCAGTAGTAATTTTTAGCAAAAAGCTCCACTTGTTTCCCTACCACTGTGGTACTTTAAAATGGCTACAGAGCAGAAGACACCAAAGCTGCTGCTGTGGAGGAGGTATGAGGAGGACTGGGCAAGGAGCAAAGAGCTCAAATATTCAATCAACTCTTCCCTTACGACATGAAAGAAGTGCGTTCATCCATCAAGAAAAAAGCTTATGCCAAAGAAGTCTYAATCTCACATGATTTCTGACAGCTAACACACACTAACTGGATCCAAGTCCCCCAGCTGCTACCAYGACTTGGTGCCTTTTGCTTCCACACTCTCCAACAAACTCTACAATACAGTCACATGCACCTTCAACATCAAAATAGTTTAAAATGCATCCAAAAAATGAAAATCCAACTTTCACRAGCTTTGGAACCAAATTACACTTAATTTGTTACCTGTGGATAAAAGTAGTGTGCAAAACTTTGGTCCCCACCAGAGAAAATTCTCTTTACACAGTACCACTCCTCACTGTCTGCAATAGGAATAAAAAACAGGCCACTGTGAAAATGTGAAATTGAAAATGTTTAAGATATTGCAATCAACACTGGGTTACAGAAAAGTTCCCTTGTGGTAGAGCCTTGATACAACACACTGAAACACCAGTTCATGATACAATGCTCAAGACCATCTTTCTCTGAGGTAAGTTCTAGGCCTARTGCTACCAGAGGCCCCCACCCACCAGCCACAGGCATGTAATTCCTACAGCAGGAACACAGAACACAAACTGTTTGGGAAAAATGATTACAGCCCATAATCAGTTCAAAACTCAAGAATTTTAAGCCCCTACAAAGGAACAGGCAACCAAACAATAAATGCATCAGCTGGTGCTTACCTGTGCTCATTGGGCACTGAGTACTAAAGGGAATCCAGTTTCCTCTCACTGTGAAGGGACTTTTCCTGTTACTGGTGGTCCCTGTACCCAGCTGCCCATTGCCTCCCAGTCCAAAGGAGTAAATTCTTCCAGAAGAAGGGACAAATGCAGTGGTGTGCTGCCTAGGGCAAAGAGAATTCAGTAACACAAACCTAAGCACTGGAACAAGCTTTGTGCAGGCCTGGCCAGGACTTGTGCTAAGCAGTGTGAGAAAGGTCCTGTCCTGCCCAACACTCACTGCTCTCCTGCAATGCCCTGCCACTGGCAATATTCCATTTACACTCCAACTGGCAATCCTCCTTTTTTATGGAAGGTTCCCAGAATGGAGCTGCCAGTGCCTAGCCCCTGTGTGACCTTCAGAGCATATCAGAAATGAATGTCTGGAGACTGCCTGCACCTCCTTTCCCTTCCATCCTCCTCAGCTCCAGATTCCCTCTCTCCTATCACAGGCCTGTAAAGAACCAGCTGGGAATTTGTGTCAACTATTTTGTACTTTCCCAAACACACTTGTTCCTCAACAGGAAATGAAGGGACAGTAACAAACTYTCACACCTCACACTACTGTTCACACTGCCAGTTTAGAAAATCACAGCCTCTCAAATAGACAACTTCCTTTAGCTCTTCTAGGAATGCTTTTAGAATCCCCAAAACATCACTAAATATCTTTTGTTAGGGGTCATTTTGTCTTCCCTGACCACAAAGGCTAAGAAAACCCCACTTCATATTGCAACAGATTTAAAGTTTTATACAAAACAAGTTATGAGTAAGAGTCACAGGGTTAGCACAGAATAGACCTTACCTGCCACAGGTGATTTGTGTGACAACACTTCCCATAAGCTCAAAAACTTTCCTGGGATTTATCTCATGGCTGGTAGAGTTATGACCCAGCTGACCATAGCCTCCAGCTCCAAATGTAAAAACCCCACCTTCCTAAACAAATAAATTTTTTACATTAATATGATCATATATCTCAGAACAAGAAACTTCACAGAAACAGGGGTTTAGTAAATCTTTTCTGGTGATCTTGGCATTGCAGGGAACGGACAAAAAATATACAGGGCACAACAGGGTCCTGAGACACAGAAGAATTGCAAGTTAACTGGAGTTATGAAAACATGACACAGCTACAAAATACTATCTTACTTGTGTTAAACCAGACTCATCTAATTAACTTATTATCATACAACAGTCCTACCATTAACTTTTGTCATTTACAGACCCTAATCCTCATTTTCCCTCTTTTCCAGTTCTCTTGATGAACTCTACCCGTGCACAAACTCCCTCTATTAAAAGTATACTTCAGCCTTGAAACTCTGAATACAAATTCTGGAGTGATTAGCAAACAGGAAGCTGCCCTGCTCAGCAGATGATCCACAGTACAGCTGAAACAGCCTCAGTATTTGAAACCATAAGAAACCAGAAATTTCAACATTGTTGTAAGGCAAGTAATTTTTTAAATGTTTTTGATTAATCAAGAAATTAACCAACACCTTTAATGTTTAAACCAAAAACATTTTCAGAAGTTGTACACCTTACCTCACAACAACTTTGAAAATTGCCATTTTCAGARGCTTTGAAAATGCTGAGGCTCWCAGTTGGAAACCAKCACCAGAATTGCAGCATCCACTGAGAAAACCCAACAGCCTCAGTCACTGAGTCAGGACAGCAAACAGTGCCAGGTTCTTCTGAGCTTCAGGAGGACTTGGAGAATGCTCACACACACAGACACACACAGTACTGCCTAAAAAAGGCGTGTGAGCCCCTGGCCCTGCAGGGACAGTGGAGCCATACACAGGGGTGGCAATCTCTACAAACATTCACAGCACATTCAGTATCCCAACTGAGCCTATCARCTTTAAAGTAAGTTTGGAGTTAACTTTTATGCATGATAAAGGAAAATAAGCATTTAGAACACAAGATTTCTTGTATTTGGTAATTTTTTCCAAATATTTAACCATTCTTCTAATCTTTCCTCCACCTAATCCCATAAATTTACAAGAAATTTTATTTAGAATTTAGTTTATTATTTCCTGTTCAGGTAGCATCTTCTCCTTTAATGGAAACATTAAAAAATTGGAGCATGAACATATCTTTAAGTTCTGTACCTTTGTAAGGGCAGCAGTATGATCCTCTCCACAACATATATGAACAACCTTCTGACTTCTCAGGGACTTCAGCAGTGTAGGAACATATCTGTCTGAAAGGTTTAATAGAGAAAGGTCACTTATTTTGACAATAAAAATCAAAACCCAAATAGTTTTGCTTATTTATTAATTAGGTTCTAGCCAAGCAAGCAGTTTAAATTTGTTAGCATAACACAATCACCACGACTGAGTTTATGGATCTTGGAGATGGAAGTGTTACTACAGAGTAGAACACGGACTATGACATTGAAGAAGTTTGTGGCCCATGCTCTCATTTTCACTAGCACAGGATCATGTGTCAATACACAGACAACTAAATATGGAACATTACATTAGACCTGGCACTGGCCATGAGAAAAGAAAATAAATGATCATTGTTTCTGTGTTTTAAATGAATTGTCCATGTATTTTCATGTTTTTAAAATGTTCCTGTAAGTTGGTACTGATACCTTTTCCTTAGTCCTAAAAAGGGAGAGCCAGACACAGCTAAGGGATAAGGGATTTTTACCTCAGTGTTTAATTAGGGTCCTTCCTGGTGCTCCCCCTGGCCAAGGTGGAATGTGCTGCAATGCACACACATGACAGACCCCCTGTGCTATTTACAGACCTTACAAATCAGCACATCTACCAAGGATGCCCCAATGGGAGGCCTGGATGAATGCTGGGMTATTCCCCCATCTGTGGAATTCTACCCTGGATGGGCCAAATCTCTATTTTGCAGAAAGTGTTCTAGAGGGGACCTTGGTCTCCCAAGACAGTGTAGGGTTCTCCAGCCTCCTGCTATGAGGCCTTTGGGATGTTTGGCCTCCTGGCCTGACAGAATACCAGCACTATGCCAAGTTATCAGGCTTAAGGAATKCTAAGAATACTGAGGACACATAGAAGGTAGATTTAAAAAAAAGGCAAAAAATCATCTTGGCATCAGTGTCAGTTGGGCTTCTTGGGAAAGTGTATTTATACAGAGTTTAATGTCAGTGACTGCATGACAGAATGGAGCACTGAACAAACRGGAAGCAAACAAAACTTCCCTCCATCGCTAGGACAAGTCAACTTTGTCAACTTTGCACARAGGCAATTCTTTAAAATGTCAGTGCTAATGTCTTAAACCTGTCAGGCATGCTAACATGTCTGCAAGAAACCCTATGAAGACATTGAGAAGTGATGCAACATAAAAACCTAGGGTTACACACATTCCAAAGAATAGGTAGGAGCAACTGAAGCCTCCCATGATTTCTRAAAAATAATTGTAATTTTCTTATTACGTGAATGTGACAATTTTTAAGGCATTCAGATGAATATTTTATTTACAACCCATTTTCCCCATTTTAAATGGTGTTGACAACAATGAATCAGTAAGAGAATCTGAACTCATGAAACCATCTATAGATTATCCACTACTAAACTGTGTATTAGAGGACTCTGACAGCAAACACTATCACCCTGGGGCCCGATGAGCACATACTGTGCATGTAACACAATACAACCAAAAAAGAAAGAATTTTTTGTCTAATCTAACCACTTGCTAAAAATGATAGAGGGTCATCCACTTAGCAGAGGAAATTCTGGAAATGGTTAGCCAAAAATTGTGAATGATTACCAAAAGTGGCCTGAGAAAGGAATGCAAAAGTAAATGGCAGTAAAATATGAAGATGGCTTAAATGTGACAACTAAGGATAACCAATTAGTTGTGACAGATTACTGCTTTTGCCAAGCAGTTTCATCCACATAAAACTCAGTTCAAACTGTAACTACTACACAGTATTTCAATTCAATCCCAATAAGTGACAGGCAAAGAATGCAAGTGAAGCAGGCAAGAGCTTCAACAAACCACTGTCAGCATTCCCACTAGACTGAGGAAAACACCTCTGTGCCTGCTCTGTGCCATCCCACGTGGCACTGGCACACCCCAGCAGCACTGACCAGGGTTTGATGGGTCTGCCCCCTTCCAGGAACACTGCTCACCTCGGATTCACCACCCAAACCCTCCACACCACACCCTCCTGAGGCAATGCTTCCTTACCAGTATCATCATTAACACCCAGCTGCCCAAATTTGTTGCGTCCCCATCCGAAGATGGCTCCAGAAAGAGTCAGTACAAAACTGTGAGCTCCTCCTGCTGCAATCTGTGCAAAAGGGATTCCCAGCAGAGATTTAATCATTTGTGGCGAGGTCTGTTTGTTATACTCATAACCTAAGCCCAGCTGGCCATATTTGTTTTGTCCCCAGGAAAACACTTCACTTCCTGTTGGAAGGAAAAAATAAACAACCAAGAAATACAATTAATATAGTTTAATAATACAATGTTTATCCACTGTAAGAAAAGCTAAAAGTTAGACTGTCRCTCTTCAAAAACTTTTGAGTTTGAAAATGCATACAAATTACTGACTTCTGAAGCTGAGCATTCTTGAGCAATTTGCAGGCATTCAACTCAAGCACTTAATCAGACTGGAAGTATTTAAATCACATTCAAACCCCTCCAAACTGCTCTTACCATTCCTGTTCCAACAGTGCCAGATCTACTGAGCTTGGTTATTACAAAGCAAGGCACTGCTCCATGGGAAGTTCCTCTACTGCACAGATGTTTATGCAGACATCTGCTGAAGCTGCACCCTGGACATGGAAAATTTTCCTACTTCCAATCAAAAGCCTGATTTAAGGTTTTCTAAGGTAAGATACTTAAATTTTGACAGACAATTCAAGAGATGCATATTTTTAAATACTGTCTTCCTTACATGATCACTGAAGCACAAGGTTTATAATGTCATTTGATAATTTACAAAGAAAAAAAACATTTTAAAGAATGACAATCAAAGACCTATTGATGTTAAGACTACTTCTAAAATAAAATATTCTCTTAAACAACCAAGGTTTTGCCAAGGTATTTACTATTCTAAGGATCAACACCCAAACACAAAATAATTTACTTTTGCAGACATGACATGCTTCAAAATGCTTCCTGTGTCTCTCCCATCTCCACCTTTCCAGTAACAGTTTTATCATGATGGGGAAACAATGGAATCCATCCCCTGGAGCACTTGTCTCAGATTTTATTTATAGATATTAACAACTAAACCCAAAACACCCTACAGCACCCRTGAAGAACAGAAACAGAGCTGCAAATCCATGACCTGGTAATAAAACAGTGATGCTGTACTTGAAGCCTGTAACTATTTAAAACACTTAGTGAATTTCAAATCACAAATTCCTGTGACATTCTTGCACCTTTGACCATCAGAACACTGGACAACACAACTCTGCTGCAGATCTTAACTCAGGCAAAGGGTTACTCCTAATGCTCTGTCTGCCCTGAAACAAAGGCATTCCCCTGGGCTATAATGATAATTACACCTGGGAATACATAATGGCACAGGAAATGCTCAATATGAGCCCATGAGGAGTCACATACAGAACCCAGGCACATCAGTATAAACTACTGTATATATAAACTACTSTGTGTGTGTATATATATATATTCAATGTATATTCAAAATACAGTACATAAATACTGTATTCAAAACTACCGAATACAGTTTTCAAAACTACTGTGTATATATATATTCAATCAGTATAAACTACTGTATTTGAAGAAAAAAAATCATTCAGCGTACAATGAACACCTGCCTCCCCACAGTTATTTGGTTCATATTTTAAATACACATTGTTAAGAAACATTGACAAACTACTGGAATTTCGTTCTGAGTTGGGAAGTTTCCATTAACCCTCTTCAGCAGCCACTTCTTCCAAGTGGAAGTTTTGGCCACAACTCTCCTATCTTGAGATGAGACAAGCAACAAGCAGATTTAAATTCATTTTCATCTCTGGAGAGCTGCACTAACCAGACATGCAGTACAAGTGAGGCCAACTAAGTACGTGCTGACAGCCCCAGCAGGAATCTGAAGACAGRTATTTAAACTTTCAAAAGGTGGCTTGTATGTGATATGGCATTTTAACTATGGAAGCACCAAAAACCAGAGGCTTTGCCATAATAAAGCACACAAGGAAGTCACTCCTGTCAGCCTCAGTAACTTGAGGTTACAAGTTAAAACAGACCAGTGTGAAAGATTTGGGACCAAGAAAAAGAAACAAAATAAAAAGGAAGTCACATGAAAGCCAGATGATGAGAAAGAACCAACACAYACACCCTGAAGAAATAAAAGCACAACTCAACATCCATTTGTACATTTGTTTTTCAAATTTAAGCCTCCATCATTCAATTACACGGCCCCTACCAACCTGAAATCCCACCTGTGCTAAGTGGTAGCATGTTTAATAAAAAACAATAAAATATATCTTGAAAACTTTTGAACTCCCTGGTACAAAATTACACAAAACTCCAGGAGGATTTGGCTTACCTTTTGAGAGTGCTAGTGAGTGATAATAACCACAAGCAACTTGAACAATCTGGATCTCTGATAAACTTTTAATATTTCTATTGGAGTAAGAAAACAGAGAAAGAATTAAGCTACAATTAAGCTTTATTTAATGGTATGAAATAAAGGGTAATATACAAAATGTGAATCCTTTTTACTGAAGTATACTAAACATCCCAACTTAATTACACACTAATTAGTAAAATCTGAAGACAAAACTGCTTTTCTTCTAAACCTTCTAAGGTCAGGTTCTGCCTTATTTTCAAATAGATCAAGTCTGTAAAAGTCCATAATGAAGAATTAGGGAGGTTCACATGCTGGGAAGGTGATCTCACACAGCTGAATGGAGGAATGAATACAGAATACAAGAAGAACCTCATTCTTACTTTCCAGTTCCAAAAAATTCTGTTTATAGACCTTAGTTTTATGCACTAAAACTAATAATGCTTTCCACTTGGGATGAGAAAAAAGTTTCTAAGGCCCTGTGGCTTTTACACTGGATGCAGATAGAACATTTTTAATATTATAGTCATTAATTACTAAGGTTCCAAGGAATTGTTACTTTTGTATGTGGACTTCAAGTAGCTGGRATGCTTATGGCGTTCTGAAAACAACCCTGGCCAACATGAATTCTTTTAACTAGAAGATGTATTATTCAATCACAGCTGAAAAGCTTTGGGCTGAAAACTGAAGCACAAAGATAGGACAGCAAATGCACCTTCTTCAAATTGAAAGTTTAACACTCTATTTCTCTTTAACTTCTCTTAAATGGCATTCACACTCTTAAAATACCAATCCTATTTTTCCAATGTCTCATTGTTAGGAGAGGACTATTAAAAGAGCCAACAAACAAAACACCCCAAAAAGCAACAAACCAAACCAAGCACATCTGTAACACRCTTCTCACAAGACTTTCTGAGAAAGGAAACTGTCCACACACAGCTTTCAAGTGTCATAGCTAATATACATTTTCTATACTTATATGCCTTTACCTGTAACAACAGAATAGCTTAACCAATGTGATTTAAGCACATTATTTTAAAAAAAAGGCAACTTATGATGTACTATTTTTAACCTGGGCACTCTGACGCATTCCTCTGTTCCTGGCAAGCCAAGCTGTCCATCAGTAGCCAGACCCCAAGCATATACCTGACCTTTGTCATTTAATGCAAGAGTGTGGGCTTCTCCACATGACACAGCTACAATATTTTGGGCATCCAGTGCACCAACATGCTCTAAAAAAAGGAATAAATAAAATTAGTTGGTTAAAAAAAAAAGCTACTAAGGAGCTAGGCTTGCTCAAACAGTTTACACAGTACTAAGACATCAACTACGCCCATAAGTACTGCTGAAAAACCCTTTATTTAAAATTATAAACATGCAATTATAGGAGAAATGAGTAAAATTTGACACCCAGAAGTAACCAAGTAATGACTGCTTCTGGGGCAATGCACAAAGTGCACAAAACCTGCGCCTCGATCCTAACGGGTCCTTCTAATCCTGCCATCTGAAAATGAGTGAGAAACTCAATTAACAGTAAGGGCAAATAGATTATTGTCAAATGACTACACGTGTAGACATTATTTAAGAGGAAAACATTCCACCACAGCAAATTAAATTCACCTATTCATTATTAAGAAAGAGCCTGCAAAACAAGGCAGGGCAAATTACAGACTAAAGCTACTGATTTTGCAATGAGCTACACAATGTCGTCTTTATAATGCAAAATACTGTAGAAACGGATCCTAAAGAGTAATTTTTCTAGACATACAGTGACACCTCTGTAACGCACACACTAAAATATCTCTGATTTTTCTCCAGTAGCCTGCATCAATGCATTTGGAAACACTCAAAGCTTGGTTTTGAGCTTATGATTTGTGATCAGAGTAACATTTCAATTCCAGCAATAAGTAAAGCAGAGAAATATCATCAGGGCCTGCCGTTAAGGTTGGAATTTTTAATAGCTCCCTTAAATAAGGAACTGCTTAGACATTTTACTCCCAGTTTTCAAACACAAATTCTATTCCAGCCTCAGAACGGCACAGCACTGGAAAAGCCTGTGTATTGTCAATGTGATGGGCACTCTGAACACAGCCCGGCCCAGCCCAAGTCAGCTTCGCAACAGTAGCTCACATTATCTGCAGCATGACAGGCACTCAGCTTCCAAAATAAACTAACACAGGCTGCAGATATAAGTTCTTTTTATTACATCCAGCTGGTCTGACTAAAGAGGTTACCACCCCAATTCACCCATCAGAGCCTCCCACAGCTCTGCCAGTGGGAGAGGCCATGGAAGCACTCTCCACTCGGGCACCAGCATACAGATTAGCTCAGGCAATCTCCCCCAGCTGCTGAACCAGCCAGCCTGACTGCCTAAAATGGATTAAGGAACAGCCACGCAGTGCCCATGGCAAGCTGAGCTCTAGAACGAGGAAAGAAAAAAGGCAGTGGGACAAGGAGGTAGCAAAGACACACAGTCAGCAACAAAATTATCTTCAGTTAGCAGAAACACATTTAAAGGAYAGCATCCACCCATCTCTAAAGATACCAGGCCTCTTTGGGCTGTGCAGCTGAAGTCATCCCAATGCTCTGACTTCATACAACACTCAGCAGTAGTATCAGTAACCTCTGGGTGAAAGGAAGATTAGGGAGGACATTACAATCCTCATGTGTCTGAGCATGTTAAAAAAAAATAGAGTAGACCTTTCATCACATATGAAAGGTCATGCAAATTAAATATCAGATATTTTCATTGTAACCTTTAGACTAAAAGACAATTCAGCAAAATTTTCAAAGTGGGCAACAAGCAGTCAGAGTAAGTTTGACATGCTGAGTTTCTCTTCATGTTCGTGAAGCAGATGTTTACACAGGATTAAAGTTTATCAGTTTTAATACCCACATACTGTTTCCCAATAGAAGTCCACATAAATTAAAAAAAAAAAATCAAGAAAATCTTTAATTGGCACGAAAACTGAAACTCTGTGTAAAGGAGAACTACTAAAATACCCCATGACACCTCATTTCCATTTGAAAAATTTGTGGCAAATATTGAGCCAAGCAAGTTGTGAAAGTGCTCTAGGAGTGATTAGAACCAAGTCTCAGTAAGCCTTTCCAGTCTGCTGTGCTATGAGCAGAGTGAGCAGCTCTGCTCCTGGCTCTCAGCACCAGCTATGACTCACATGCAAGCTCTGAAGGGAGCCCATGTGCACACTCCTCTGCAGTCCCTGCAAGATGTTTACCCAGTTCTGCTCCAGAACTGCACTAGGAGYGAGCAGAAACACACACCAAACACAGGTGGGAAGAAAAAAAGCCCAAAGAAGTGTTACACAGCATCCTTTAGGCTTTTCCCCATCCTCTMCCCATAGTGCTGCTTGTGCTGATAAGTCTTTTATCAAAAGTTTTATTTTTAGTTCTTGCAAAAAGAGAACATTGCTTCAATCAGTCCTGCTGTACACCACGTATTAGACAATTAAAAACTGCATGTTTCCCTGCAGTGATATGCCAAATACTCATTTCCACCATATTCCAACAGCCAAACCCATACATGAAGTACACCACCAACCCATGGATTGCAGCAGGTCAGCTCCCCTTGAGAGTAAAAACAGTCACTGAGTCTCCCACAGCCATGCTTGAAATATAAACTAGTGGCAGTGTCCAGCTGCACAGCATGCAAAAATATGGGGTGACTGCCATGTTTCACAGCTGTTTGTTTCCAGCTTCACAAGAACCCATCCCAGCAAAGCAATGCTTTTCCAGTCAAAAAGATGTCCATCCTTGGAAGAACTGCTGTGCATGAGTCTGCCCCATGCAGACACTGTGCTTTGATGAAGCACAGCAAAACGAAAGCCACACCCACCACCCCACAGAATCCCCACAATTCATCACTTCTAAACTTACCAGGTCTTTTCCTGGCTTTGTCATGCCCTAGTTGTCCCAGATCATTGCATCCACATGTATAAACTGTCCCATCATCCAGGACAAAAACAGTGTGTCTCAGTCCACATCCTACATCTCTGACTCTTTTATTTAGGAAAAAGTCACTTTTTCTGGGCTCTAAAACAATCTCTTCATCAATTCCACCCAATCCAAGCTGTCCAAAAGATGCATTGCCCCAGCACAACATGTTTACACTTCTTTTTATCAGAGATCTTCCAACTTCACTTTTCTAGAATATTCCTTCTGCGCGGCTGTTGAGAAAAAAGGAAAATGTACATTTTTCAGTATTGTCCCCAACATTTACTTTACTTTCTACACAGCATGTAATCCATGAGCTCACTTTCTCTATACCAATGTATTCAAACCCTGAATTTAGGAGTGAGATTTGCTTTCTTGGACAGGATTTCCATTAACTCTGCAGTAAAATGCTTTCTTTCCCATTTCAGATACAACTTTTAAGATGTGCAGGTCACTGGTTTTGCGTAACTTTGTTTCAAAAACTTAAAATATAATTCTTTGTAAAACTTCTTTAATCCTTTATTCAGATTTATACAAACTTGCAGTTGCAACCAATTCCAGCCAGCRGAAACAACTTCAAATATCTTCCAAGGGGACAGTACAGGCTACTTTCTTTACTTGAGGAGTTGCATGACTCCAGCAAGGACTGTGTATGGCCTCAAGATCATCACCAAAAACAACATTTGACTCATAGCTTGGAAAAAAGCAGTCAGCTCTGATCAATCCAGTTATGCAACACAAAGTACAATATGCTGTGTCAGTCATTGCATTTAAACAACTAGGAGTCAACTGAATTCACAATTTAAAAGAAAATAAAGACCTGAAACKCAAGTCCCCAGTCTTGCACTGCAATCAACACCAGCTACAGCTTCAGYTACTCTGCAGTAGCAGGAGGCCACGTACACCAGCTCCCCCAAGCAAGTCCACACCCCTAATCCCTAAATTACAATTATCAGTATTTGTGCTGACAGACTCTGTACCTTTTTGGAAAGGATTCAAAGCTGCCCTTCTCTTTCATTTGCAGTAGTGCACACAACAAAAAATCGGTGACAATGTTTTCACTACTACTCCTACCTCGTTTCCACAATAGCAAGTTTCCCTGCATTTTCAGAGCAATTTAAAAGTCAATGTAATCTAATGAGAAATTACTATAAATTTTCATCTGTGACCATTATTCAGAAGACATTCTGCAGGATCATAACATGTATAAACTACCTAAACCCCAAACTGCTCGGAGAAGCAAGCCAACACTTAACATCGAAGCGTTACGTACACCAAAGGGCAGAATTCTTGCCAGCACAACAGGATAAACTATTTTTCTCTGCAAAAGACAAAATGCAATAAACAAGACACTTATTTCTGTGACCGCATAAAAACCCCAAAAGCAATACCGAAAAAAAAGTCAAACAGCTTAAAATATATTGCATTCTGTTTACCTATCTCAGGAGGTGAGGCATGATCAAATATTTTCCTAGCTATATCCTACCACATTCAGAAGGGGACATCGAAATGAAGACGTCTTCAGTTAAGCCATAGCTACGCAACAGCACACGTCACACATCTGGAGCGGTGACTTGCTTCAACCTGCAACACAAGAAATCAGGAAAGATGTATCACTATAGCTCTTCGAGATTTCTATAGGCAAGATTCAGTATTGTCCCCAGCATTCAGATTACTTTCTACATCTCCATCTTTTTATCTYCATCCCCAGTAGGTAAAAAAAAAATAAGAAAAGTTCTCCTTTCTGTTGAACTATATATGTATGTCTATGGAAGGCGGGGTTGTTTTGTTTTGCATCATTTAAGAGCCAGTAGCCAAAGTTCTGTACTTTGATCTCAAATCACGGCACTCTTCCATCCCTGTGCGTGGTCATCAGAGCCAGCTGGCGCGGTCAGCGGCTGGGTAGCCCCGCTCGTGCCGGCGCTGCCCGCTGCTGGCACCGGCCCGGCCCGGGGGCAGCCCCGCACTCGCCCCGGGCCGCGGGCGGGCGGCCGGGAAGCGCCTGGACGCTTCGCGCGGGCTGCGGCGGCTGCCGGAGCGCTGGCGGGCGCTCAGGCCGTGCCCGTGAGGGGACCCC
>JACDOX010000138.1:647323-657621 GCA_014549065.1 Cardinalis cardinalis
CCGGCCCGCCCCGCTCCCGCGTCCCGCCGTGGGGCCCCACGGCCCGAGCGCGGCCCCGGCCACTTCCCCGTCCGCCCCGCGGGGCCCGAAGGCGGCAGCGCCCGGCTCCGCTAAGGCCCGGCGGGACTCACCGGTGCTAGCGAAGCGCTCCGCTGCCCTCCGCAGCCCGCCCACCGCAGGCGCTCGCCGGCCACGGCCGGGGCGTGAGCAGCGTGAGCAGCCCCGGGCGCGGTGACAGGGCCCGGCCGCCGCTGCCGCGCAGGCGCCGGCTCGGCGGGCGGGACCGCAGCGCCCGCTCCAGCGCCCGCCTCCCGCCGGCCCGGCCGCGTGGTCGGGGGCGGGGACGCGGCGCGGAGCCGTCGGCGGGGCTCGGCCGGGCTCCGACCGGGACGTTGCGCTCCGAGGCACCGCGTGGTTCGGTTCCCGCCGTTGGGCTGTGAGGAGGCGGGGCGAGGAGCTGACGGCAGGAGCGAGGCGCGGAGCCCCGGAGGGACGCTCCCCTCCCCTCCTGCCTGTGTGCTCGGGGAGCGCGGGGCTGGCGCGGAGCTCGGCCRGTCCCTCCGGTGGTGACCGAAGCWGTGCGCGTTCTTGGYAGGGGAACACGTGTGAGCGCCAAAACACAGAGCCGCCSTTGTGTTACATCGCAGGTTTTAAACTGAGAATTAAGAGACCGGAGTGGGTTCTGGGGCAGATAGCTCCCTCAGGAGAGGTCTGTGTACGGCGAGTTTCGTCTGCCTTGCAGAGTTCTTCAGACACTTGGGCGCGTGTTGCTGTTCCTTATTCCTGATCTGCGGAAGCCTCTGCTTGATCTCTGAGGGCACGAAAAGAATGAGATCAGTGAGTGGGAAGGAACTGGCTCCGCCGGGGGGATGCAGGAACAAGCTGTTCTCCGTGCTCCCATTACGCGTCATTGGCTGGGGGAGCACGCAGCGGCTCCCGCGGGCGAGCGGTGCCGCCGCTGCAGCGCTCCGAGCGCCGGCCCTCCCCGGCCTCCTGCTCCGCGTGGCTTTCGGGCTCTCCCTGCCCCTCCCGCAGAAAGAAATGCAGCTTTCGGAGTTTGCCAGTCTGCTTACAGGCTTCTCCCAGTGTCCCTGCCCAAGATGGGCACAGTAAAACGTTTCTTTTCACTGAACACGTATCTCCAGTGGAGCCGCTAAAGGAGAAGTTTACATGCCAGACACGCGTCTTAACTTTTTTTTTTTCCCTGGTATTATGCTTGGTACTGGGAGGAAAATCCATTGCAATTTATGTAATTGGACCGGGTTGGTAATCCAAATGAGATTTCCTTATTTAGCAGTCTCTTTACAGAAGGATCCACCTTTATGTAGGTCGGGAAGTGAAAAAAGGCCAGGACCAGGCACACGTCACAGCAAGTGATTTGGCAAACTGTGTGTGAGGAAAGTTCTGTGTTTGGTGTCCTTCTGCCCTTTTGCAAAACGGAAATMATTTCACAAAATCCCAGTCAATGGGATGTCTTGGTCCAGCTGTTAAACACTCTTGTATACGTAAATGGGTAAGATTGCACAGGACTCCTCAGGATTTGTGGCTGTAGATTTATCAGGAAAGATCCAAACCAGAAATACGAAATTCATACCTAGGGA
The DNA here is from genome assembly GCA_014549065.1 of Cardinalis cardinalis. Classification (NCBI taxonomy): domain Eukaryota; kingdom Metazoa; phylum Chordata; class Aves; order Passeriformes; family Cardinalidae; genus Cardinalis; species Cardinalis cardinalis. Next base: position 648,925 of record JACDOX010000138.1, read on the forward strand.
AAATGAGATTGCTGCATAGCTGACACAAGCTAAATGATGCAGCACTTTTCAGGGCAACAAATGCCCGGTTTTGCTATTTAAAGGAGAAATGTGAGTGATTTGCCTTTTGCCATTCTGCATCTAAGACTGAAAGGGTTAGCAGGAGCTGTGACACAGAGCAAATGGAGGAAAACGTTTCATTTCTTATCTTCCAAACTTTCTTTTTCCTTTATTTGTGAGCCCAACGGAGTAGTAACTGTGAATAACTTCACTGTGAAATGGATTTTAAATATTGGCATTCATTGTGCAATGTGTCCTCTGACCAGCATGTGGGGATATGCCCAAGTACTTGAAGAGAGCATTATATGCCCACTACAATTTTATACAAGGAAAAATCACTTGGTATAACTGGCTTTAGACATTAAATAAAAAATATATAAAGCATGAAACAACATACAGTGTTGCACAAATCCAACTTGCTTCTGCAATAGACATAGCTATTTAATTTTAAAGAATTGTATTAATCCTAACATCAGATTACTGTAAATTGAATAATTCAAGTGTGTCTTTAAATAAAGTACAAGCCGTATTTTTATTCATCATTCATCTTAGCAAATTTGCTTTTTTGTGCCAGAGAAGCCATATCCTACCTACCATGCCTTAGTACCTCATGGGGTGCCCTTCTTGGGGCTGAGGGCAGGCAGGCAGTGGGGGAAGAGGATGTGTGCTGTGGTGCCACAGCCCTGCCTGGGCTCCCTGGCACTCAGTGCAGCCCACCCTGCACCCACCAGCCCTGAMCCTGCCACAGTGGGGTTCTGCACTTGCAGTGCTCAGGAGAGTGTGGTGTTCTTGCACCTCAGAATTCCCACTGTCCCTTCTAGTACCTGCAAAAAACCCTCAGAGATGCAAAGTCCRGTGAAAGCAAGAAATGTAAATCTGCTTAACTATAGGGAAGGAATTTATTTCCTTGTAAGTGCCTTAGCCCTGAGGGTTTCCTATTACCATTGCACAGTCTTCTTATTGATGGTCACAACAAGCAGGAAACTATTTTCAGTTCCCCTGGCATTATTAAAATAGCAATGCTTGGCTACTGCCTGGTGATAGCTATCAGCACAATTGTGGTTTTTAAATTGTACCCCAGTTAATCCCCCACTGAGATAATATAAAAATGGGAAAAGAATCATGTCTAGGGTTAACTAATATATCCTTTATGCTCAATTACTAGAAAACATCTTTCAGTTAATACACATGTTTGTGAAGGCTACAGTATTAGGGCATGAAACTTTCTGTGTAGTTAGTAACAGAGACAGACTCTGCTCTCTGCCTCCATTTTCTCCTGGCAACAGCCAGGACATACTTTATAAACTTCAATTTGGATTTCAAACCCCTTTGCTTTATACTTTGATGTGTCACAGACTACAGAAAATAGAAATGGGTGTCCAGAACAGCTGATAACATGAAATTCGAGATGTCAGCATTTTGCTGTGAGAAATTACTCACCTTTGTGTGAAGCCTTTGTGTAGAATATTCTTGATTAAGACAAAGAAAAGGCTTTAAAATGCAAATGGGCTTACAAACAAGGGATGGTCAGACCCTTTTATGCCATTTCAGTTTTACATTTCATCCTTAGATTCTTCACAGTATCCATGCAGAGAGCTCACATACACAGAGGATGTGTTTTATATGCTCTGCCACTTCATAGCTCAGTGTGTTGTAGTTCTCTGTCTGCCCACCTTGCTCACAAACAGTTCTGGTTAGCTCAAATGCAAACGTGCTTACCAGTAAGACCAATCATTTATTAATTGATGGCAACCTGCTGAAACAAACTGAACAGTTTTTTACCTGTTTGTGAACATAAATCACTATAAAAATACTAAGCTGATGACATTGTAAGTTCTGTGGTTAACTCAAGGTATCTGATAAAGRGAGCTGGTTGAGGGAAAACTGAGGAGACACCTTCAAATTAAGCATAACCAAAAACCTTCAACCCCTCCACTCCCCTCATCCTCTCAGGCCACAAACTATAGCTGAAATAGCCAAAGGAAAGCTATCCATAGGATGATGAATGCAAAGAAGAAAAAGCAGTGAAGGGTGAGGATGAGCCCTGGACATGAGGTCTATAATGAAAGAAACAAGCTGACCTTTGTGCTAGGAATGAAGCTCTTGCATTCACAAACCCTTGTGTGGATCCAGTGTCCCCAAGCCCACACAAGCTGGCTCTGAGTGACTCCCCTGTGCCCTGGCAGTAGGGCAGCAGCCACACAAGTGCTGAGGCACCTGCAGGTTGGGGCTGAAGATGCTGAACATTTTTGAGCATCCTACACAGAGTGTTGGGAGTGCAGCCCCTTCCCACGTGTGGCATATTTCTTCCTATTGAAGTGATGTTTCACACTATTACATGTATTTTTCTATAAATAGATCAGCAGGCCAGGTGCTAACTGAGCACGAAAATTCCCATGTAATCTTTTGAGCTTTTTTGGTTTAAGAGATGGATGCTGAGACACCAGTTCCCATGTCATTAAACTGGGTTTTGGTCAGGCCAAAAGTGACCTTTGATTTTTGAGATGCAATCCTTCAGGAACACAATATCAATAATTGAGCGGGCTGTGCCCTGCAGAGACTGATTTGGTAACAGGCTGAACCTCAGCTTATAAAATAGCTGCAAGTGGTGCCACATGCTGCTGGTTCTGACATGACACTGTGTCTTTGCAAGGCAGCATGATGAAGCACCCTAAAATTAGCCTTCTTACTATTTCGTAAAGAGCAGGCAGAAAGGTAGCAGCCTGCACTGAGGAGAACAAAGAGCACAGGAGAGGACCAGAACTGAGGCTCACACACAGCCTGGTCACAACACTTCATGGTGAGCACCCTTGGCTTCTTTGCAGATTTCCATGCGGGATTGTTTAGGGTAATGTCTTATCCCAAGCACAGGCTGCCTGATTGTGAAGAAAGAAAGGTGCTCCTGTAAACAGAGGTGGGGAGGAGGGACCTGTTCTCTCAGGGGGATTGGGATTCAGCAGAAGGGAAAACTAACTGTGAAAATTACACGGATGGTCTCTTTTAGGGGTGTGGTGGGAGCTGGCATTAATTTCACAAAACTAAGTTTGTTGTTGCTGGAATATAACTGGGAGTGGAAGAAAAAAATGGGCTGATATTAAAATCAGAAACAGCATGATTAAGACCATTTCTATTGAGCCAGACTGATTTTGTCCTTATATTCCATTCTACCTCTACCCCACTTACTGCATGTTAAAGTCCTTCGCTTTACAAGGAGTAAGACTTGAGAGAAAAAAAAAAAATCCACCTTCCATGCAGTAGGAGGATAGGGGTGTTGGAAGGAAGGGAAGTAGGAYGATAGATGTGTTAGTGTACAGGAACACAAACAGTGGAGAAAAGATCCCAGACCAGATTAACGCTTGCCACGGGGAGAGAAAAGAAACCTTTGAGGTGAGGAAACATTTGAATATCAGAGGACACAAGCACGTGCCATGGCCGGGATGTGAGCACTGACTGCTGGCAGGGAAGGGGGCACAGCACAGTCTCTGGGAAGCAGAGAACCCCCCCAGCAGCTGGGTGGGACAGCCTGTGGCCCTGTGCCTCAACAATTGTCAGTGCATGCTGTTTTCTCTATTCCTGTGGTAGCACTCTGCAAGAATAGCTGGGAAGAAAATAACACTGGGGCATCAACTGTGCCTGGTACATTCAAATTACATACAGCTGTTTCTGCTATTTGTTATCACTCAGAAATATGGGACTATTTTGCAACACAGGTATTTTTGTTAAGTAAAGATGATTGGACAGTACTCTGCACCTTTTATAATTTAATTCAGAACAGTATTTATGATTTCACATGTATTAACAAAACCCAGAGAGGCATGATTCTATAAGATCTCTTTTGTGCTGTCAGCAACCAACAGATATTTGRTGAAGCAAGGACTGAAATGTGTCAAAGTGGGAGTGAATCTATGACATTTGTATCAACTACAGTACAAGACTTCTCTGTTTATAAAGGGGATTAAATATTCACAGTGGTCAAAGAGTCTTGGATAGATGGAAAACTAAATTTCTCTTGAAGATGTTCTTAAGGAGTTCCACAGAAATTGTATGTGAGCAGTCAGAGCTTGGAGTTCTTGAAGGACTGTAAGTCTTAATTTCCTATAATGTAAATCTCAACCATGGCATTAAAAAAAAAACAACATTGGAGATAGAAGGTGAGCTGCATGAGCTGAGCAACCAAATCCTCATAACTGTCTGAAAAATGGAATCACTGCTGCTCCCTACACACAATTCCTATGTAGAGAAACCCATGACTCCTCATGTTCCCAGAGGTCTCCTAAGTCAATATTTACTTTATTTAGGAAGAAAAATTGCCGCAAATTAGTAATCTTTTGTTTCTGTTTACTGACACTGGAGTGGTGCAAAGTGCTGCCAATTTTGTTGTTGATTTTTTAGTATGAGTGATTTGGGTGCTCCTATTTCACTGCAGAAGACTTTGGGTCAATGTTTTTGGGATAATGTTTCTTTGTTTATTTGGTCTACCAGCACAGAACAAACTGCTTCCATTTAGAACTTCAAGCTTGCAAGGGGAAGCCAAAGCAACTGAATATCTTTTGGAAGCAGAAACAGTAGAGCAGCCACTTGTGCCAAGCCTCCATTGCATTTAGCTGTGCCTTTTTCTTGGACAGGGAGGGAGGGAGCAGTGATTCATCACCTATGTCTGCCTGATGAAGGCTTTCTTGTCACTCATGTCAGCAAGTCACCAGCACACCGCTAAATATGATCACTGGGCCCAGTCAGAAATTGTCATTTCAGGGGCACTGGATACCCCCCACATTACACGTACAAACTTTCATAGAAAATACTACAGAGATCTTTTCAGCTCCTGGTCAAGGTTCTAGAGCAGCAAAATTACTCCTAGAACACACAGAATGAATTAGAGAGGAGTCCTAGAGCTCAGGACCCTGGAGATGTAAGTGAGATTGTTCCTGAGACTGTCTCAGGAAAAGACAGAGCATTTCAAGGGTATCCAAGTGGCACAGCAGCTTCTGTTCACCCCATGGCCCAGTGGAGACATCCAAACCCAGACAGATTACAGGAGAGCCAGCCTGAAACACCAATCTCCTCAGAAAACAGTTACACATCCTATTTTAGCCAATAGACCTGTCAAAAATATTGTGTCCAAATGTGATGGAACCTCTGCAAATACAAACAATTCTATACAAACACTACAAGGTGCTTCTAGCTTGTAGCAAACTCAGYCAGGCAAAATGGCTTTTTAACAGACAGTATCAATGTTACAAATTAAATTCCTTTGATTATAACTTCTTTTCTTCTTTTTTTTGGTAATAAAATGAAGGAAAGAAATGCTTATTTGTCTCATGAACAAGTGGTTGCTTTGTAGCAAGCAGCAATAGGATTAAAAATCACTTTTCTGAGAGGCAAATGATGTGGTCTTTATCATTTTCCCTGACCTCTTGTTCAAGTTTGAGTTTCTAAATAGTTCATCACCATTATAAACCTGTTTGTGTTGTCTTCTGTGTTTATAATAACCACAAGCATTAAAATAGTCTGTTCATAACTATAATAGTCCCACAGAATTATAATAGGCAGGAACCTAGAAATGTTCCATTATAGCCATTACAAACAGTTGTAATTTTCAGTGTGTTGTATCAGCAATGACCCCTCAAGAATCCAATATTTGGGATTAAAGTGTCTGGACATTTTCAAATCAAATTTATGAACACTGTTATCTTTTGGCAAAGTTTTAGTTTAGAATAGTTATAACAACACATACAGTTTTAAAATCTTCATTTTTGAAACTTCCCACACCAGTAGTTTTGCAGCTAATTTTGACTGGATACAGAACTATTTGCCCAAGTAACAACAAAAGAGATACTGTTATAATGATTTTTGATGTTTTCTTGAAAACCCACAGCAAGTTAAAAGAAATACCATTTGGCAAGTGGAATTAAATGGATTTAAAAATATAATTTAAGTATACATAWTTTGAAGTGAAATTTAAAAGCTCAAGGATTATCAAAGAAATTTATGTTTTCAGCTGTATTTCAAGAAACTTAAAATTTTTTAAAATTAATTTTTGATAAAGATTCAAATAGCATGCTTGACTCTGACATATACTGATCAACATAAAGCTAGAGACTAGTAATATGTTCCTCATCAAATATTTTCTGATGTAAACCTTTGGCTTCYTCAAATCTTAGGATCTAGGCCAGAGACATCTTCACATCTCTGCAAAAGATCCAAAGGTTTTCTCTTGTGCCACAGAAAGAGACACCAAGTACTTCAGGATCAGGAGGCGTTCAGTATGTGTGGAGTTTSTTTCCTTGGTTTTCCAAGCCCAGGAAACAATCCTGTTTGGAGCCCTGTTATCCCTCCTGGGTACTTCCAATGGCACAACTGCAGTGGTGGGAGCACAGAAAGTCACCACAGCTGCTCTCAGAGTGCTCATTTGGGACTCAGATTGTCCATTGGCTCTTGGATTTTCAACTTTATTATCTTGATTACAGCTGGGAAAACTCGGGAAGTTCTCCCTGCTGAGTCCTTTCTCTTCACCTGCCCCAGCCACTCAAAGCCATCATTTCATTTTCCCTGCTTCCCTTTCCCCCAGGTCAAGCCCTGAGACAGGTTTGTTATTTCTCTGTGGAAGTCAGTGGTTAAAGTGGCTGAGTCTGGGTGGTTTGATATCCCAGCTCAGAGCCCCACAGCTGAGGGTGTCAGTGAACCCCCAGGTTTATCCTCCTGGCATTCCACATGAACYCTGTGCAGCACTGCAGGAGAGCAGCAGTTCTGCTCCCCTCCACTCCAGCCCCACCTACACYTCCCTATTCCCTCCAACACTTCAAATCCTATTCAGCAGCAAAATGCACAACAAATCCACTCCACACAGGAGGAATAGCCTTCATACCCACAGGTTATAAACATTGTGATTGAGACTTTCTGAACTCTGTGCCTTCAAAATGTGTATTGTCATTTTGAAAAAATGGTGAGTAAAGATTTAGGTGACTGCCTCCAGTCATTTTAACACCAAACTCTTGGCCAATATGAAGGTAAACACCTCAAATGGGAATATACAAGTAGATCTACACAGGCAAGTCCTTAGATTTCCAACAAAAATGTAATAAAATTTAAAGCTTATCTTTTTAACTATTTAATGAAAATATAGTCTTGGTCTTAAATCCTTTGACTTTTCAAACTAGTAAATATTTCTTCATAAAATAGATGTTTTCTTGATTTACCGTGTTGTCCTGATTGAACATTAAGAGCATTACATCTAAAATTAAGTTCAAATGTTGAATTTCCACAGCCCCACATCATCAATTAAGCATGGCAGAAAGGTTTTGTTGTGCTTTAAAAGGCGTTTGCTAATCAGATTAAATGAAAAGCACTTACCATATTTGCATTTTCTTTCTAAGTATCACAATTTGAAGTCTTCCAATATTCTTCCTTTACTAAAGCAAAAGAAAAACRTGAGACATTTTAAAAAGGATTTCCAAAGGCACCCCAGCCAGAAAGAGAATTCCTTTCTATAACTGGTGCATAGCACAAGGCATTAATATATATCACTGAGGTACCAGTTGATCTAAACTTGGCTTGTTATATGCATGGTTTATCAGATCACAATGTATTTTAAATCCTGTGATGGATCTTTTGACTCCTTCTGTTGAGTAAATAATGTTTTCACTGGTATGAAATTAGATGGTTCTGGAGACTCAACTGAGTAAGCGGAACCACTGGCCTGGGAAAGTATTCAGGGATATTTCTGATTGCAAGGTGACTTATTTGAAATAAATTAGAGGTCTTATTTAAGGTCCTAAAGAAAAGGCAGAGCCTCCTTTCTTTTGCTTATCCTCACTCTTTCTCTGTCTCATATATTTGTGAAAAAGTCACCTTTGGCACAGCCAACCATCTGCTTGCCTCGTTGGAATGGCCAGTGCCTCACACTSTTGTTGCTCTGAGGGAATTTTCTGGGTCGCGATCGTGTAAGAGAGCTTACCTTGCCTGAATGCCGTTTGTTCTGCAGCCAAACAGAATGGTTCTGATACTGATGGTGTTTCCTAAGCTGGTACTAAGAATTTCCTTTAATTCTCCTCTCTGTTGCTTCTGAGAGTTTGCTTGTGTTTTGACATGAAAGATTTTTTTAAAATTAAATCTACCAAATCCATCAATAGAGTTGTATCCCTAAATCCCCCTGGTGTTCTGAAGCTTCATCGGTATCTACAGAWAACATTTTGCAGTGCATCGTCATCCACATTTTTACATTTTACGTTATAACGCGAGCCAGTTTAGTGTTACAATGCGACATTTAAAGAGGGGAGGTGACTCAGTGGCCCGAGGGAAGGCGTTCCAGACAGATGAGGCAGCGCAGGGACCGAGCCAGAGCCACGGGAGGGGCCGGGAACCGATCTGGACTGGGCGCAGAAAGGTGACACTGGAGGGCTGGGAACACTGCAGCTCCAGCCGYGTAACGGGAGCACTCTGGGGGCCATACCCTGGCTGTGTTTTCATGTCAAAATGACCCCATTTTAATTCGAAGGAGGAACATTTCCAAAGGGCCTTTCCCCTTGTCAGCGCGGGGAGAGCCGGCGGTCGCTGCGCACGGAGCGCTCGGCAGCTACAGCCCGGACTCCCCATTCCTGACTCCCGTGCTGGCACAGGGACCGCCACGCTTTCCTGCTGCCCCCGTGTGTCCGTCAGAGC
>JACDOX010000138.1:663804-675211 GCA_014549065.1 Cardinalis cardinalis
TGGCAGCACAGGGATGCTTTGGGCATTGCTGAGCAGAGCTCACACAGAGCCAAGGCCTCCTCTGGCCATCACCCAGCCCCAGCAGTGAGGGGCTGGGAGGGGACAGAGCCAGGACAGCTGAGCCCAAGTGACCCAAGGGATATCCCAGCCCATGTGGGGCCATGCTCAGCACACAGAGCTGGGGGAGGAGAAGGAAGGRGGACATTCAGGGTGATGGAGTTTGTCCTCCCCAGTCACTGTCACAYGTGATGGGGCCCTGCTCTGCTGGGGATGGATGAACACCTGCCCAGCCATGGGAAGTGGGGAATGAAATAGGAATGGGCAGATCCATCAGGCCAATTAATGGGTCTGAGTTTGGTCTCAGTGGAAAAATTTGGGGGTTTTTGACCATGGGAAGATCCGTTCAACAGGTGGTCTACTCTGACACCTGACTGGGTGCACCAATCAGAGTGGGAAAGGTGCTCCAGCACAGGAGTTAGTGGGCTCATTGACAGAGCTTTCAACCAGCTTGGAAGAGGCAAAGGGACATAACGAGGCTCAGCAGCACTGAGGGATGGGATGCTGTGCCAGAACTGGAAGAAATGAGCTCTTACAGATCCCTCAATCTGCTTCACAAGGTGTTGGCTACAAAGTACCACACCTAAAATGTTTCTACACTAATTCCCACAGTACCYGGAGCAAACAGGAGCAGCCCCAGGCTTTGGCCCAGTCCCAGAGCCTGACACCATTGTATGGGTGAAACCTGGTGTGATGAGTCTTGTGCCTGGAATTCCCTGTTGGATGGTTACAGCCCTTCAGGTGGGAGAGGCAGGGCAGATGAGGCACTGTATGGAATAGAAGGGTTGGAATGCATGGAGCTCTCAGCTGGCCAGGCCACCGCTGAGAGCCTCTGGATAAAACTGAGAGGCAAACAAGTAACAGAGATGTCATTGTGGGAGTCTCCTCTAGACCTCCTATGCAGGACAATGACACTGAAAAACTTTTCTTTGAGCATCTAAGGGATGCTTCCAAATGAACTGCCTTTGTCCTTATGGAGGACTTCTACTTGCCAGAAATTAACTGGTACAACCTGGGCCAGAAAATCCTAAAAAATCCTGGATGACAACTTTATGGAACAGGTCCTAAGGGAGCTGACTTGGAAAGATCCCCTCATTGACCTGCTGCTTGTCAACAGAGAGGATCTTGTGAGCAAAGTGGGGATTGGGGCTGTCTTGGCCACAGTGACCATGAAGTGATTGAGTTTAAAATCTCTGTTGACAGGAGGAAAAGTGCCAGCAGAACTGCAGCCCCAGGCATGAGGAGAGCAGATTCAGGCTGCTCAGGGAGTTAGGAAGCAAGGTTCCCTGGGAATATATTTGTGCAGATGCTGGGGCTGATCGGTGCTGGTCASTTTTTAAACATCACCCCCCAAAGTGCACAGGAGCAGCAGCTCCCAAATGCTGGAAGCTAGGCTGGTGAGGGAGAAGGCCAGCTTGGCTGAACAGGAATCATCTCTCAGAAATGAGGCAAAAAAGGAAAGTGTATGCCCAGTGGAAGCAAGGCCAGGAGACATGGGAAGAATACAGATATGTTGCTTGCAAGTGTAGGGATAAAATTCATGAGGCCAAAGCTCAACTAGAGTTGAAGCTGACAGAACTCTAGGGGACAATAAAAAGGAAWTTTTTTCAAATATAATAGTGGCAGGAGGCAGTGTAGAAATAACACCAGCCACTCCAGGATGAGGATGGTCACCTCACAATCAGGGACAGGACAAGGCAGGGCTGTTTAACACATTCATTGCCTCTGTCTTCAACACGGATGAGGGACCAAGGGGGTCCCAGTGCATTGAGCTGGAGGACCATGACTGAGAGAATGATCAGTTCCCAGCTGACCCTGAAACTGTRCAGGAACTGCTGCTCCAGTTGGATCCCTACAAATCCATGGGACCTGATGGGCCCCATCCAAGAATCCACAAAGAACTGATGATGTCATCTCAAAGCCTCTCTCTCTGGTTYATGAGCTGTGTTGGGAATCCCAGGTAACTGGAAGCTGGCAAATGTTGTCCCRGTTTTCAAGAAGGGCAAGAAAGAGGACCCTGGAAATTAAACCTGTCAGTGTCACTTCAATGCCTGGCAGTGTCATGGAGAAGATATTCTGGGAGGCATTGAAAACACCTGAAAGAATGCAGTCATTGGTCACAGCCAGCACAGCTTCATGACAGAGAAGTCCTGCTCATCAAATCTGATTTCCTTTTAGGACAAGATAGCCCACCAAGCTGATCAAGGGAAGCCTGTTGATGTAATCTTTCTGRATTTCAATAAATCTGAATCTGAAATTTTGCTACTGTCTCTTCCAGGATCCTTCTGGACAAAAGGTCCATCCCACAGCACATTTTGGGATGGGTGAACAAGCGGCTCATGGGTCTGGTGCAGAGGGTGACAGTGAATGGGGCAGGCATCAGACTGGTGACCTGTCACCAGTGGGGCTCCACAGGGCTCCATCCTCGGCCCTGTGTTCTTCAACATCTTCATAAGTGGCTTGGACACAGGACTGGAAGGGGTACTGAGCAAGTTGGCAGATGGTACAAAGCTGGGAGAGGCTGCTGACTCTGCTGAAGGCAGGGAGACCTTGCAGAGAGACCTCGGCAGACCAGAGCACTGTGCAAGCATCAGCCATGGGAAGTTCAACAGGGAAAGTGCTGCATTCTGCACCTGGGACAGGGCAGCCATCCTTCCTCTGGGGTGACCTGGGTGCATAGCCTGAAGCTGTGCCAGGGCAGGTTTAGGGTGGATTTTAGAAAAAGGTTCGTGCCCCAGAGGTGGCTAGGCACTGAACAGGATCCCCAGGGAAATGGTCAGAGCCCCAAGCCTGACAGACCTCCAGGAGGGTTTGGACAATGCTATCAGGCACATGGCTCTTGGRGATGGTCCTGAGCAGGATCAGGAGCTGGACTTGATGATCTTTATGGGTCCCTTCCAAATCAGCTTACTCTGTGATTCTTTTATTTGCTTGTGTGCACAACCTTTGTTTCTTTTATTAAACTGCCTTCATCTGAGTCCATAAATTCCYTCATTTTAACTCTTCTGATTCTCTCCCCTCCTGCCAGGGGTTGGGGGTAAGCCCCTGTGTGGGCCTTTGTTACCAGCTGGGGTTAAACCATGACAGTGTTTTACAAAAAGAGAGGGAAATAATAAAAAAGTATCTGCAATGCATCAGGAAGTTTTACATGAAAGAATTGCCTTTCCCTCTGACTTTCCATACTGTTAMAACTCATAAAATAACTTTCTGAAGAACTACATTCCACAGATGAACTCCTTTTGTAGCACAGGTGCTCACTTGATAATGTTTTGAGAGCTCTGGGAGAAGGTCAAGAAGCCAGCTCTTACATCATTAGCTATGAAAAGGCTTATATATCAAATCCCCATCATAAATGCATAATATTTTAGTAATCCTTTAAAATCAGAATTGTGAAAAGCATTTTTAATAAATTATCAACAATTGAGCAGCATGATGAACTGTTTAAAATTACAGGCCACTTTTTGTTGCTCGTGTGTAGGAAGAGTAGAAATGAAAATCTCATCTCTGTGTTTGCCAAGTGGTGTTGTAGGTTTTGGCCAGTCAAGGTTTTAAGCAATGAAATTCTATAAAATAACAGGGTTTCTCTGTGGACTGATTCAAGTGTGTTGAAGTTATCCCACCTATGTTTCTTTCTCAGTTTTATTTAGAGCTTAGTTTCGATTGCCTCTTTGAATTGCTTTCCCTCCMACAGCTCATTTCTGTGCATTCAGTAACAGATGTAGAAGTTCTAGCCCTTTGAGGATCTGTAGTTATGGGTCATCCTGAAGGATTTCTGCACTGTTCACTGTGTTTATTAAACTGAACACTCCACAGAAGTCAGGAATATTTTACTATTTAAATAACACGTTTGCTAAGTTTGCCTTTGGAGTTGCAAAACTTTTATGTTGTTACCAGCTGAGGGGTTTCCCTGTGACTGAAGCCTTCGAGTTCTGATGGAAACATAAGGAAAGAGCGATAACGAGTAGTCCGAAAAGGCTGAAGTGTACAGCAGCTGCCAAGAGTGATCCAATGCCACTCCAGAGGCTCTTGGATGAATCAGCAAAACCCACACGTGCATCTATAGGGGCTGTTGCGTGAGCGAGGAGAAGGCAGTGGGTGCCCAAGGTGCTGCGGGAGCAGTGGATTCCCCGTCCAATGAGGTGGAATGCTCCGCGGGCACATGGTTCACGCTGCTCAAAATAACTCGGGACCTGCACACTGACAAATGCTGCTGCTCCGGTGGTGACAGGTTGTCCAGCTCCTCACAGCCATCCTCACAATAACCAAGGTTAACTTCCCTCACTGGATGGACTCCTAACTCTTCCTGTTCCTGAGGACTTGGAGAATCCCCTCGCTTCCTTAACTTTAACCTCGCACTTCTGGATAACTCTCAGCGCTACTCACTGCCACGCTGGGCAGCAACATCTGGAGGAATTAAAAAAGGTAATCCCTCAATTTCAGATTGGTCTGCATTTTGATTTTGCAGAGTGTAGCAGAAGGGTTTGATAAGCATGTATATTTGAATGCTAATTACAGCTGGTAAGGCATATACAGGGAACAAATAGGTTTTTAAACTGACGTAGATTATGCTGAGGTATGTGCATTGCAGAGAAGGAGAAACTGTGTTCCGCAGCATTGTAAAGGACCTGAATAGCATTGGTGGGGTTCTCAAATCCCTCGGAGCCAGTCTGACTCCTCTGAAGAGTCAACAAGATTCTAATGACCTGAAAAGTTCCTTGCCGGGACTCTTTCCTCTTCCTGCTCATCTTCCCTCCATGGAACAATGGAGGAGTGAAAAATATCCATTCTTGTATTCAGCCTTAAACCAAGATGCTGTCATTTGGAAGTCCTTCTTAAGCAAAATCAAGCCTAATTTAATGTGACCCCCATAGTTAAATGCTTTCTATTTATTTAATTATTTATTCTGTCATGTAAAATGACCCCCGTGGCTATATTTAGTGCAGGGAGATCTGCTCTCTGGATTAATGTACACAACAGCTGCAGAAACAGTCCTGCTAGAAGGGCATAGCTCTCACCCTTGAGCTCACTATCTCCTTTGCTCTCTTTCTCTCTCTCAGAAAAGTATTTGACTGTCAGTAGCAAATGTTTGGCCCAATATATTGCAACATTAAGCAGTAATCAGAAGCCCATGTTAAGTTACCAAATAATACATCAACAATTGACAAGAGAACAGAGTAGCTCCTGAGCATAAGTTAAGAGAACATTATAGAAATCAAGTTAAAGACACTGATTACTTCATCAGCAGTTTTGTTTCAGTCGTGAGGTTTACATTTGTGAAGATGCTCTAGAGTTTAAGAGTGAAAACAAAATCAGCAAATGTTAATGGAACAATTTCATAAACTTCAGCTCTGCTCTTCTCCCTCTCCTACACCTCCTGAAGGTTCTTAAGGTCAGGATATTTCTTTGTTTTTGTCTGTCTTTAATTTTTTTTTACTTTCAGAAACAGCTAACAAAATTAAACAGCAATAGCATGGTAGTTCCTGTAGCTGACCAGAAYGATATTTACATATCAAAGAATATTTATGGTCAATTCAGGAGATAGGTCTTGTACATGGCAGAGTACCCAGCACAAAGGGGAACTGTGATCTCTGCTGGTTTTTATTTCTGTGCATTCTTTAGAGATTTTACAGCAGGTCTTGCAGTGGTACTGAAGGAACCTTTTTCTAACCACAGCTGATAACAATTAGTAGTCAAGGCATATTTGCACATAAACACAACATTAAGATAATTTGTCCAAAATGTACACAGTACCATAAAGGTAATTGGGCAATGCAACCTCAATTGTAATCTAAACCATAGGGTGAAGGGGGAAAGGAAAAAAAATCAGTTTACTTTTCTGTTTAAAACTTAACTGGATTCATGCTTGTTTTCATACACAAGAATGGGCAAATTATTCCTGTAGAATATAAACCTCATTTAAACATTGCAGTTTAAAAATAYGATTAAAATATGAAGGCTTTTACAATATTACAATGTTCTTAGGGAAGACTGTTGAAAAAACATAAAAAAGAACAGTAGACAGAAAGAAATACAGTGAGACTGTGAGAAAAGAAAAGAAAGGCACAACTGAAAAACCTGAGGAGAAAAACACAATCCAGACTTCTTTTGTGTCTAATTTAACACTGAAGTTCCCCTTTCCACTGGGAACCTGTTTTTGTAGAAAAACTGAATCTCATTTTAAAACCAAGCAGCCCATGGATTTGAAATGTCCAGCCAAAGAGATGTGCAAATGCCAGGTGGTTTCACAGCCCTGCTTTTTCAGGGTGCACTTGCTGGCAGGGCTGCAGTCACCTGCACTCGTGTGTGAGCCCCTGGCACTGGTGTCACTCACACAGGGGACAACAGAGACTTCTGCTCAGCCCTTTGGGTTGTGCAAATTCCCACGGCAGTGCCAGTGCAGGGCTGTGATGTGTCAGTCCAGGCTGAGCCTGTGCAGTGCCTTTGAACTCTGGGAGCTAAGCTGGAGCTCAGTCCCAAGCTGAAATCCTCAGCCACGTGCAGGTGTGGATTTCTGCTCTGCTCCCACACACTGCCAGCAGGACCCACAGACACGGCTCAGTTCAGATCATTTGGCTCACAATCCATGAAAATGCATTTGCAGTCTAGCAGAGTGGTGTGTGTGTGGTTTTGAACCAGGATAAATGAGTATTTTTATCTGCTAGTTGTATTTTCATTGAGGACTTCCATATGTACATTCAGCATCAACTTGTGGATCTCTGCTGCAGCTCTTTTGGCCTTTCATATAAATTTTCTCACATGGGCAATCCTTGAAGGAAAGAGGACACATTACTTGAATCAATAAAAACTTGTCCTACACTGAGAGCACTTGAAGTTCCCTCAGAACTCATCCTGATATCTGAGGCCTGGCTGCACAGGGCATTGGGAGAGGAGGATGGAGAACCACCCCAGGCAGGCCTCAAAGACACCCATCACCTGTCTTCCTGCTAAACTTTTAATTTGAAAATCAGCTGAAAATGTATTTGTTTCAATGAGATGTTGTTTCTTCAAGATATTGTTTGCCTTGCAGTTCAAGGAGATTCACTGGGGAGGAAATGGGAACTTGGCACATGGGATAAAGGGTCTCAGTTCTCATGTTGAGAACTACTAAGGGGCAATATTAATTATGAAATAAGGAAGATCTTTTGTGATCAGAGTGAAAAATTAAAGGTATTTTCATTATATGAGAGTACAAAGGAAATGTTGACAAAGTTAGAGAGCTCTTAATGTGCCTTTCCCTTGAAGCAGAGTTGAGTATTTCCTCCTGCTCAGGGTGTCTAATACTGTACAGTGAGGTCATGGGCCAGGGCATGACTCCAAGTGCACCCAGGGCTCCTGCAGTGTCTGCTGCAGAATTTGGAGAGAGGGTTTATCCCATCCCATTTCTGAGGGATTTTGTTTCCATGAGAAGTTCTTACACTCCTGAGCCTGGAGATTCTCCATTTTCCATATTTAATTACACTATGGAAACTGGGAGTTTGGTTATCTGACTCAGTGCAGGGAATGGAAATCAAAGCCACTGAAGTGTCTAAAACAGAAAAGCAAAGCACCCTCTTGCACACAGCTTTCTAAACACCATTTAAAAATATCTCACACACACACCCCCAAACACACAAACCTCAGACCTCCACCCCAGGCCAACCTTTCCTGTGTCTGGAGCCTCAGCCTGTCTTGCAGCAGCCACAGCTTGTCAACAGGCAGCACAGAAAGGGTGACAATGGCAACTGCTAAGTGAGAATTCCTGCAAGCCCAGAGAATGTGCCTGTGATCCTCCAAGGTCTGCAAGGCACAGCACTTGTGTCAGCTCTTACCTTGTTTTTCACAGCTGCAGTCATACAGCTCAACACCCTCAGAAATGTTAAGCTCTCTCTGGGTAAATGCAGTTTATGTGCAATTAAATTAATCATGAAGTAGATAGAGCCTCTAATATTTGCTGAATTTCCCCCTTTCCACACTGAGGTGCTGGGCATGCAGAGTGCTGCTGTGTAAAGGGCACAAAGGCCTCTCTGCAGAGCAGAAGCAGAATTTTAGGCGCTTGCTGCTCTGCTGCTGGGGTTTCACACAAAAGCACTCCCAACAGAAGGAATGGGAGCTTGAAAAGCTAAGACAGGAACAACCAAAATTTCTCCTTTTAACTTCTGAAAGACCAAGAAGATGTTCCAATGCTTTTGGCATCAAATCTGCTAATTAATAACCTGTTCATTCTGATAGAGAGAAGGAGAGTTTGAAAAATTATCTTTAGGCCATCAAGCATTAGAAGCTGTTCTCACCAAATAGAATGGAGACATATCAGATATATCTGGGATTCCCCTAAGCTTGCTGAAATTTCACTAGTGCTATTTCTGCAGGAAAACCTCTGACTCTTTCAGTGGTGACTCTAAGAAAACTCAAACAAGAAGAAATGAAAGTATTTGGTGTCACACTATGCAAGAGCCCTGTGCTACACATTTCCTCCCTTCCATGTAAGGATTTTCAGGTCAAGCCACTGCCAAAATAAACTGTGGAAACTTATTCTACCTTTGTGAATATTTAATCCTAAAGATCCCTTGGCTAATAAGAGAACATTGCCATAAGCAGAGGCTCCTGGAAACTCAAAGCTTGTTCAATTAGTTGCCTAATGGAAACTGAATTAGCAGAGTGAAGAAATTCCTGGAATCAGTTTTGTTCGTGGCATCCTCTGGTGCCTTTCAGGATAGCAGGAGCCCAAGGTCACTGCAGCTGTGTCCCAGAAAGCCAAAGATGCCCTCGTGCTGTGGTTTGGTGCTGGAGCTAATGAGCCAGTCAAGAATGGAGGTCTGCAGGCTGCTGGTGGCAGTCACCCCATTTCCCCTAAATAAAACCAGTTTAGAGACATTACTTGCAACCAGCAATGCAATTCCTGCCCTCGATACAGGTTCATGATGACACTTTTGCAGTCAGCAGAATCATTGGTGCTTTCATTGCCACCACAGATTGCTGCCTACTGTGTTCTTGCTGGTTTGTCCTTCTTCCTGCCTGCTCAACACAGTTATGTGCTCCTATCTGCTCAGCAGAGACAGCTGCAATTACAACGCAGTTAGCACAGTTCTTTGGAAAGAAACCACAACAAACTGGACATCTCTCAAGGCATAAGCAAGGCAGAATTAATAACCATAATGGGATTGCCCAGTTGCCTCCMAGCAACACTCACTGGAACTTAACATTTTCCATTAAATTAAAAATATAAAATAATTCCAAATATTTTAAAACTTCAGTAGACAAGCACTGCATCAAAGAGCTACATTTGACTAGATCCCAACGACTTCATTACTAAAAATAGAATAAAAAGTCATCTTCTACACAAGCTGAAAATAGAGAAGAGTTAGATATAAAATTCTGACCTGGGGTGAGCTCTAAAGAAAAGTGATGGCCCTCTAAGTATTAAGAATTTGGCATCAGATTAATTCTCATTAATATCTTGCTTCCCAACTCTACAAGGAGAACTCTGCTCCCTTCTACCTCTTCTGCTCCAATGGGCAGAAGGAAGGAAGTTRGTGCAGCTCCTTTGCTGGGGAACTGTTTGTTTTCCTCCCTTTGCTATCAGGCAGTGGCTTCCTCACTGGGGTTTTGCAAGCTAGAATTATAAAATTATTTTGCCTAAATACATCTAAACACATCTTTGAGAGTACCTCCTTATGTTGCAGTAATACTCCTTAAGCAAATTAGCAGAAATTCTTTCTTCCATGTTTCAATGCTTTTGATTCATCAAAAGATGAATAGAAGACATGCAAGAACAAAGTGTCAAATATACCCAGAATGAAGTCTCACATAACCATACTGAACACACAGGTGCTTTACCATGGCTTCCTGCAGAAAAGCCACACTGTGATGAACAAGCTCTGTTGAAACAGATAGAGCACTATGCAACAGCACTTATGTCTGTGCAAGAGAGCAAATGAAACCCTGAACACTCTCAGTCAGACAATTTTCATATCTCTCTACACAAAACCATTAAAGGAGTTCTTCAAGTTCATTTGACTTCAGGTTCTGATCACACTATTCCTTCTCTCCTTAGAGCATTCAGTGTCCTCTAAAGATCTGCATCATCTTTTTTCAGCTCTGATGACCTTTACAGGCATTGAGATGAAAATGTGCCCTTCTGAAATGCTGCAGAAAGAGTGSCCAAGAAATGCAGTAAGCTAAATTTTGCCACCTTGTGAAATACACACTTCTCCAGCCACATTACACAGCCTCCCACTGTGTCCTGTAAAGCTCCAAAGAGCTGGACGCTCTAATTCAGCCAGAGCCACACGTGGAGAGGTTCTAGGCTGCAGTTCATTCATGGGACTGGTCTGTCCTGCAGGCTGTAAACTCCCCATGGCAGAATGTATTTCAACTCTTGGGAGCTGAAACTGTAGCTTTAGCAGTGACCTTTAGAGCACATAGTCTGTGATCAGCACATAAACAAGCAAAGAGAGCCCCTGACACACGTTCAGCTGCACTAAGGGGGCACAGCTGCCCAAGTGAAAGCTGAGCAAGCAAAAGCAGTTTCCACTGAGCAGGAACTTTAAGCCTCGTGGAGAACTCTTTGTACTCTTAAGAGGTTAAATTATAAACTCTGTGCAGTCATGAAACAGCTCATGATATTATCTCGTGTGGGCTTCCCAAATCCATGTTCTGTATGTGCCACAGCTCCACTGAAACACTGCACCAGATAATGGAATGCCAAGTGTTCAATGGGCATCACAGAGCTGGCTCAGTGCAGGGACTCCATGGTGTGCTTAAAAGCCTGCAATTTATATGGCATTTTATTTCTAGCTACAAACTTAGCAATATTTTGAWTGGGTGCCTCTGTAGTCTTAGTGATTTTCTTTATTTAATATTATAAAAATAAAGCAAAACTAACAAATATAAAATGCCCAATATTTACATAAGGAAGAGGATTTCAGTATAAAGAAACCTGCCTCAAGCAGAGGGATTAAGGTCTCAAAATGCACATCAGATTGTGATAGCTGTGTGTTCATTCATTGAAGAAGAACAGAAACACTTTGAATTGAAACCTTCCTTTTTGCAAATAAGGAAAAAGGGCTGGCACTCGCATTCCAGGAAGAAATACTGCAGTAGTATGAGACATTACCACTTCATTTGTTCTTAAGCATCCCTTTTCCAGGGACATCTGTCCCACTAGAAAAGCCCAAAGCCTTTCACAGCAGAAATACCTTTTTAACTTTCCCTTCTCTGATAACTTCAGCTGCTACAGAAGGCTGTGAACGGAGATGGCCAATGCTGGGGCATGGAGGTTGTCTTGATGACAAGAACAGAACCTTCTGCAGAGTGACAAACCAGACAGCTTGGGGCAGGAACACCTGAAACCACTGCAGCAAGGTTTCCCACA
>JACDOX010000138.1:684646-700612 GCA_014549065.1 Cardinalis cardinalis
ACAATATGCACACGTGCACAGTTCATTTTGCTCTTTTCTCCCTCAGCGTCACTCTGGGCCGCTGTCAGGAGAGCTTGCTGGGTTAGGTGGGTCTGTAATCCGAGCCACAGCACCCAGGGGCTTCCTCCTCCTCCTCCTCCTCCTCCTCCCACACGTGCCAGCTCACCTGGCGCCCTTGGCTTCACTGCTCCCTGCTGCGGGGCACAGCTGGCTCCGCGGGGCACAGCTGGCTCCGCAGCCCCCGGGGGCGCTCCATGCTTTGGCTGGCGGCAGAGCACT
Source organism: Cardinalis cardinalis (assembly GCA_014549065.1). Lineage (NCBI taxonomy): Eukaryota > Metazoa > Chordata > Aves > Passeriformes > Cardinalidae > Cardinalis > Cardinalis cardinalis. Next base: position 684,926 of record JACDOX010000138.1, read on the forward strand.
CCCCGCAGCTTCAGCAAGCTCGCTGGGCTTTGGGAAGCAGCAGGAATGGCTGCTGAAAGCTGCCTGGAGTAAAGTGCAGAGCTAGGAAGCGTCCATGGACAGGAGGCAGCTCAGGGCAGCTCTGGGGTGAGTGAAATGCAGGAATTCCCCGTGTGCTGGGAGAAAGCCGTGTTGGATGGCTCAGACCCATGGGCACAAACAGGGCCTGCTCTTCTGCTCAGCTACACAATCAGCATCTGAGTGCTAGATCTGTGCTCCTCCACACCTCAGAGACCCCTTGAGGCTCCCTCCTCAGTTCTGTGTTATACTTCTGTTATATTCTGGGTTTCTGCGGGTATGGACTGCTAAGAGATTTTTTTCAATCTATTACTTTGAGGTTTTCTTCATGCTTAAATTGTACCACAAACTTGTTTAAAAGTTCTGCAATTGAGGGGTCAAAAAAATTATTTATTCATGTTTTTCTAAAATATTTGAGATGGAAGTGTATTGAAGTGACTTAAAGTGTAAGACAGGAGAGATTAATTATATCTTCTTACTTAAAAACCTGTCCTTATCCTTTCCACAACAATCTTWTTTTCTGTAGTACCACTCAAATGTTGACAGGTTCTTTTACCAAGTTACCATAAAAGTTGGATGAAATTATTATTAATTTTTTTTAAGTCAATTGAATAAAAAATATTGCCAGTATGACAGCTCCCACCCTCACATGCAGAAGATGCAGTAGCTAATCACATGTATTGAAGGAAGTCACAGTAAGAAAATACAAATTCTTTAGTGGCATTTTATATCTATCTATCATCTATCCATCTATCTATCTATCTATCTATCTATCTATCTATCTATCTATCTATCTATCTCTATCTATCCATCCATCTATCAATCTTCATGAGAAAAGTTACAGTGAAGATGAATGCAATAAAGTTTGGCTTTTTAAATTTAGTGAGTTACCTATGATTACAGGTATTTCTGAATATTATCTCAAACATTGAACTCTGGATCGTGATACACAGCACTACATCTTCTTTAGAAAGCCTAGATTTAATTTCTGCAGACCCACCTGCTTTGTGTGCTTCTGTTCTGCCTTGTAACCAGCATCCATCAGTGCTGCTCTCCCTCCTGGTGCTTTCTGCCAGTGACACATCCTAGAGAGCTCTCTGGGAAGGTGCTGCTCTCCTTTTGTGTGCATTCCTGCACTTTCCACTGAAACAACCCTTCTGAACACTGAGGGACTTAGGAACGCCTGAGATGAGAGTGGGACAGCTCTAGAGGGCCCAGCAGATTCTTGGATGTGTAGCAGTGTTTAAAGAGGAGCGCAGCAATATTGTGCAGAAGAGCACTGCAGGTGCAGCTGTGTTCCTGGCTGTTTCTGTGTGGAAGAACCTCTATTGTAACAGATCAACTCTCTCACCTTGTGATACACTTCTGCCATCTTTTACAAAAAGCAGATTGTGTTAAATATATGACCAAACAAAGGCGAAATTCAGTCACATTCTGAATTAACATGAACTTAAGAAACACAAGTTTGAGGGATATTTGTTAACTTAGAGTTGGGTGGGTTTTGCTGCACATTAAGCCACTACACAGATCTGATTGTACCTCAAGAGAAWTTCAGAGCTCTGATTGTTCCAAATTCAGGACTCTTTTACTCTTTATTGAATATTATGAAAATCATCCATATTTTATTCCTATGACTGTTGATTCAATACTTACCTGCAGGACTCTGCCAGAATCTTCAGGCTAAACCTACCAATTTTACCATCAGAAACACTTCAAACATTATCGTCCTAGTCACCAACTTGTTTGCATTGAAAAACAATTTCTTTTTGCCTTACAGGTGGTACTGTGAAGGGAAGGAGCTTGAAAACTCACCAGACATCCAAATTATCCAGGCAGGTGACCGACACTCTCTGGTCATTGTTGAGGCTTTTGAGGAGGACACAGGGCGTTACTCGTGCTTCGCTTCCAACATCTATGGAACTGACTCCACCTCTGCAGAGATTTACATAGAAGGTAATCCTACAGCTGTTGCAGAAATGGTTGAAACTGGTCACAGGATTAAGATACAATTGTGTATCTTGTTTGCTGACTGGGATAGTTTTGTCATAAAAAACCCAGTAGGAGTCAACACTTTCCATCGTTACTAAAATCATTATTATTTTCCTGTAAAACACTCTTCAGACAAGGGACCAGCCCTTACATTTTCTTGTGTTACTTCCCAGAGGTTTTATATATCTCACTGCGAGATCCAAGTCTAAAAATACTCAGATTCTGAAACTACCTTGTATTTTATGTCTGTGGAACTCTACAGAAGTGCAAGAAACTAAAATTTGTCTAATTCTTATTAATMCCTTTTCCCTACAGTCATTACTGCAAATTGAATGTAGGACAGCTTTCTCTCAACTCTTTCTTGGGACCTTGTAACCAAAATAAATATGCCATCAATTTTATATTCTCCTTGCCCAGTAGATGCTGTAAATCAAACAGAATATATATTTACAGGTGTCCTTTCTTTCTCCTTATGCTTTTTACTGTACCTAGTAGGCCTAAGAGTGGTCTATTTATTGTATTTCTTTTTTACACTTTCTTGGGTAAGATTTGAGATTGAATCCATTATTGTGCTAGCATGACTATAAACTTAAAATAAACCCATAGGATTTTTTTGTTTTTCTCTCAGAGAAGCATACTATGGGCACCATCGCTGAGCACAGTGGGGCCATTCATAAATTAAAGCACTGCCCAAAAGATGACTTTAGTTCTGCTGTTATTCCCCTTCCACAACTCTAAGTTGACAGTGAAAGGACAAATCCTTTTTCAGCATCTGCCCTGCCCCTGATCAAAGGGAGATGTCTGTGCTTGGCAGGGATTTACAAGCTCTCAAGGCAGGGGCCAAGGTGGGCGCTGGATGGGAGCCATGGCTGATGGAGATGCTCACTGGCAGGAACTGCAGAGAAAATGCAAATTCCAACAGAGTGAAGGCAGAATCAGAAGTGCAAAATGTCTCAGTAAGTGACAGCAGTCAGTAAACAGAGAGAGGATCTCCTTCACATCGTGGTACAAGGCACCAGCTGGAGAATAACAGCTACAGTTCCAGGTCTCTCTTTTTCCTTTTCATCTGATAGCATCAGGTGTCTGAGAGAAGAAACTTGTACTCAATTCACAACAAATATGGACTAAATCATAGTGGCATTTGAAAGAGAGCCCAAGGAACACCCAGGTATCCATTCCCTCTTGGATATTCCTCTCCTTACTCCAACTGCACTCCTCCCAAACGTGCCTTATCCCAGCAGCAGTTCTGCACCTCGCACAGTGTGGAACCCGTTCACTTCTCCTGCAGTGGGACCTTTTGTCTGGGCASAGCTTTACAATACATGCCCATGGAGTGGGCTACAGGAAAGCTGAATAAAGGTTTGTATCATTCAGAGAGAAACTCAAAACCCCTCTGCTAAATGATTTTTATTTATTATTTTTTCACAGGCATCTCTTCTTCTGACTCTGAAGGTGAAATCATCAAGGACGAAATGGATCAGTAAGTTTAAAATCAATTACACCTCCCAAATTTCTTACAGTAAAAACCCCACAAGTGCAGACATTTCAGTTTGCAGCTTCCAAGACATTATCATTCTGTTTAGGATTAATTTGGATTGGTTGGGTTGGATTTTGTTTGYGCACTTGTTTGCTTTACAAATAGTATGGAACAAACATTAGTTTGCTTTGGTGTCCTCAACTTTGGATTAAGAATTGAAATTTTAGTATTAAATACTAATATAAAAGGAAAGGTGTTACCATAAATATTGAAATTCTAAAATCAATTTACTAAAACTAAAGCCATTTGACTAGATCCAGCTTAAATGCTAATTTAAGTGTCTGACTTAGACAAAGAATGCAGTACAGTTTTTCACATGAAAATACACAAGGTTTTTGGCAGAGTACAGGTAGATTGATTATTTCGATTTAAGATGAAGAAATTAATAGACATCCACTAGAGTGAACTGAAAGGGTGGTATAAAAGACTRCTTAATTATAAAAAGAAAATATGTCAGATGTAACCTAAAATCTGGGAAATATTTATTTATTCATTTCTTTATTTTTTCCTAACTGAAATCCACCCCCTGATGATTTAGAACSTGATCCAATGCTGTTAAAAATCTTTCAGAATCAAAGTCCTTCTATTGACTAGAAAGGGAGTCAGACTGGTTGAAAACTAAAATAATCAGTCTTTTATTTTGAACTCCTTTGTATGCACAGATTCAACATCAAAAGCAACCAGTCCTTGATAAAGGAGGCCCTAATCAGATAGATTTATGCACCCTCTTGTTTTTTCCCACCACTAAGGAGAATTACACTCATTACAAATGCCAGTTTTTAAAATGCAAAGAGAAGACATTTGCAGTGTGTTTGACTGAAGAACTCAGGCTGACACCAAATCCTGTTGTATGCAATTTAAACTTCAAGATCATGAAGCACTCCAGATGGAATTGCTTCACRGACTTTGATAAATGTTAGGGGTTTTATAAAACTTAAGGTTAAGAAAGTCTCAGACTTGGGATGTACTCCTAATCAGTTTGGGATGAATTGTGAAGTTTTCCATTCCAGCTCAGCCCTGTCCAAATGTCACAGGCTTTTTTTTTTTTCCACATTCATCTCATTAGGTGTCAATGTAGGGTTGACCATGATCCTGATCACTTGATGGCATCTCTGAATCACTTACCTCATCAAATTGTGGGGTAATTTTTTTCTCAGAATGCTGCTCTGACATCATAGTGGGATGTCCTCAAAGGATCACATTATGAAAGGCCAGGTTTGGGTGTAATAAGAATGTCTTCATTTCTGCTCAGCTTCCAGCTGTCATCACACCAATCTGAACACCTGTAAGGGAGTTAATATGAGAACAGGTGCTAAAAGAAGTTCAAAAGAGAAATCAGTGATCACAACAGTTACACCTTCACTCTGAGTAAAGCACCCTCTGCTTTGAAGCCTAGCTTTCCTGGGGGGACCTCAAACTGAATAAAAAGACCAGCTGTTCACAGCCTGCATTATTTCACCTAGCAATAAAATTTAAAAGGGTCAGCTCTTGTATTTCCATATATAAACAACCACAAAGTGAAGAGGTGTCAATCTGTACACTAGTAAAACTGATGATGATCAGAAAGCATGTCTCTGTTTTATTTTCCAGCAATTAATTACTGAATCTGTATCCAAGCAAACCATGGTATTTGCACGACCTTAGAGGCCCAGCTCTTCCCACAATGGCAAGCAGCAGTGTCCTCTGTGAAAGCAGCATTGCCTTCTCAWGCTGCTCTGAGCTGCTAAAGCCCCAGCTGGGTTACTCCAGGCCATTACTGCACCAGGTGTGAGATCTTAGCGTGGCCAGGTGTGCAGGCTGACTGACCAAATGCAGCTCCACAGAGCACAGATCAGCTTGGATCAGGAGGAATTCAGCCCCAGCAGTGAGGCTGTAACTGAGACAGATGTGATTTAGGGACACACACAGCTGTAGCCTCCTGGTAGAGAACTTGTTCTTGGTTAATATTTCACAGCAAACCAAAGCCAGCCAACACCTCTGTGAATGCAGCATCTCCTGCTGTCAGAACTGCAGCCAAGCACCAAGAAGCCTCCAAGGCACCATCAGCTGAGGTCCAGCCTGTGTCTGTCCCTGTCCAGACTGTGCCAACACCAGTCAACCAGGTAGGGGGACACCACGGCGCATTTCAGGGACTAAAAGTGAGCTCTTAATAAAGTGTTTGTYCTACAGTGTGTGACTGAGAGCCCCACATTTTCTAGCGTTGGCTTTGCTGTTAGGTCCAGCCTTGAGCCTGGCAGCCATCCAGCCCAGAGGGGAGGCCCTGCCTCCGAGGGAGCCTGGCCGAGGGCAGGAGGGGCTGGAGGAGCAGGAGGCTCGGCCAGCGCCGGGAATCTGGGTGCAGTCACACAGCCCCGGGCTGCACGGGAGCCGGGGGCGTTCCTTGGGCTGCACGGGAGCCGGGTGCATTCCCTTGGGCTGCACAGGATCCGGGTGCATTCCTTGGGCTGCACAGGAGCTGGGTGCATTCCTTGGGCTGCATGGGATCCGGGTGCATTCCTTGGGCTGCACAGGAGCCAGATGCATTCCTTGGGCTGCACAGGAGCCAGGTGCATTCCTTTGGCTGCACAGGATCCGGGTGCATTCCCTTGGGCTGCACAGGAGCCAGGTGCATTCCTTTGGCTGCACAGGATCCGGGTGCATTCCCTAGGGCTGCACAGGAGCCAGGTGCATTCCTTTGGCTGCCCGGGAGCCAGGTGCATTCCTTGGGCTGCACAGGATCCAGGGGCATTCCCTAGGTCTGCACAGGATCCGGGTGCATTCCTTGGGCTGCACAGGATCCGGGTGCATTCCTTGGGCTGCACAAGATCCAGGTGCATTCCTTGGGCTGCACAGGATCCGGGTGCATTCCTGCAGCCCCGAGGCTGGAAGAGCACCGGGCTGTGCCCTTCTCCCATCCCAGACTGCCTCCTGCACCTTCCAGCCTCGCAGGATTTCCTCTCCCTGATACAGAGCTCGCTTGGAATCTTTTCCTTTCAATGAAACTTTAAGCGGAATCGTTTCACCGCTCTGTTTACTTTATATGTAAATAAACTTGCTTGCCGCATAACATTTTACTTTCCACATCAAAGGAAATGACCATTGCCATGTTCTAATTAACATTGCCGTGTTCTAATTAACGTTACCATGTTCTAACTAACATTGCCATGCATTGAGAGTCCTTTTCGTTGCAAACTGACAGCATGTTCACAGCTGTGAATTCTTTCCAGGAAGGAAATAGAGCCATCCTTAGTAAAAACTGAACAGTTCAGGAGTTTCTCGCTTTCCAGTGCCTTTTCAAAGCTCACAGACCAGGATTGGGTGGTAACCAGTGAACAGATACTGGACAGGTGAACTAATGCACGTTTGCTTTTGATTCCAATGAGAATAGAACGAAGAACTAGTAGAACTAACCCTTTTGAAAGAAGATGCTTAAGGGCAATAGCTACTTCAAAAATCACTGCTTTCAATTTTTGTTGGCTGCTAAGGCCCCATCTGTGTGTAAATTTGGCTATTTCCTGAGATACTGAATCATCAATTCTGCTGCTCTGATGCAACTCCTTTTGCACTAAAATAAAAAAYTATATTAAATACTCAACCTATATAACAAAGTTTCCCAGGAGGAGAACAATTCCATTCTGTTCTACTGAGTAGGATGGACAGGTTGATATCCCACCTCTGTAAAAGGTTTGGGTTTGGCAAAGGAGAAGAATTATAGTAGAAGCCACACAGGTGACTTAACATTGCCTTATGAACATCAATAACTATTTTGTAGTTAAGGATTTTTAGAAGAAGACTATGACCAAGCAGACAACATATATTTGCCTTATTGAAGTAAGAAGAAAAAATGTTACAATCCACTTTGCTAAAGCTTTCTTGCCACGATTACCTGAGTAAGGCAATAAAGTAATAACATTTCTGCCGTTATCCCATCCAGGAAGATCACCAGCCCCTGTCCACAAGAGAATTTCTGTTCGTTGCATTAGGTATTTTGCTTTGGACTTCATCCACCAGAATCTCTTTTATGTCATTGCAAAAGCACATTTCTCTTGTACATGAGTAAATAATGTCTGCACACCTAAACATCATCTTGTGATGTTTTGCAATCTACAGGCTCAAAGCCCCACCAACTATTTGCAAGGACTGGATGGAAGACCTCTAATTGCTGCTCCTGTTTTCACAAAGGTAATTTCTTCTATGACATATTTGAAAAGTAGAGGTCAGATAACTGTAAAGAGAGATAACTAAAAATGAGTTCTCAAAAAAAAAAATAAAAGAAAAAAAAAAAGAAAAAGTAAGGGGAAAAGAAAAGCTTTTCCTAAGCCATTCAAGGGTTTAAGTGGCTTTATTAAATCTTAGTGAAATCAGTATTACATCCGGACCATTAAGACATTTACTGACTGTCTATTCATTTTCTCTAATAGATGTTACAGGATATTTCAGCTTCTGAGGGGCAGCTTGTTGTTTTTGAATGTCGGGTGAAAGGAGCTCCTTCCCCAAAGGTTGAATGGTATAGAGAAGGAACACTGATAGAAGACTCTCCAGATTTTAGGATATTACAGAAAAGTATGTTTCTTGTGTGAAAATATTGTGTCTAATAAAATACAGGCAAGCAACAAAATTGCTAACATAGCAACACTSTGAATTTCTTATTACAATTGTAATTTTAATTTTCAAATGCAGTCAGAACATCTGCAATTTTCTCTAAGTCACTGAAATGCTAAAATTGTGAAAATTCAACAGAAATTCCTTAAATACCACACTAAACTAAACCKAAGTGAAACAATGGTTCATCATATCTTGATTTCATGTGGGTCAGAGTTTCAGAAATTGTCTTCAAGACAAAATAAAATTGTGCCATTACTGAAAAAACCCCAGCCAGCTACCTGGAGAATTTATTTCCTATTCCCAAGTTCCCAACAGTGTTCATAAGTGTTCACATTGTTCAGTGGCTTTGACATACCATTGAGTAAAAGGCCTGGCTGTCYTCACCTCCCCTTAAACAGAAAATTGGATCAAAAAGAGTATTCCATCATATTTAGAAGGTCAAATGTTATATTTAGTGCTTAAGGAAAAARAAATATTGGCAAAAATAACTATATTCAATCTAATAATTCTGCTCTTCTTCCCTTTAGAACCACGCTCTATGGCTGAGCCAGGTGAGGATCATCAAAGGTTCATAATTTTTTATTACATAGGTGTGGTGGTTTAATCTCATAAAATATTAAATATGAAAACTTCATTATTTAATTGACATAATTTCTTCTTTTCCTCATGTTCTATAGCTACTAGTGGCACACATTTCACTGTAGGCTGTTCCACAAACATGTAACTTGAATTAATTCAGTCTCTTTTGAAGAAAATGTTTCCACTTTGCTTAGACCCAGTTTTACCTCAGGATTTAAACGAGCTAAAGATTAATTTATGAATGTATGAGGGTCCCCTGTACATCTGAGGTCCTGAAGTGTAGGAGATGAGGTAGAGCTGAGCTATTTTTATCCAGTTTACCAGTTAGGGAACATTGCATCAGATGCTCAGCCATGTCAGCCATCCCCTGTGCTCCCGAGCAGCGAAATGTGAGAGCCGCACATCAGGTGTTCACCCCTGCTATCAGCAAATCCTATAAATGTGGCTGGATCTGCTGATACCAAGGRTCAGGGCAGAATGTGGACTACTCCACAGGGCTGGAGCAGAGGAGCCCTACAGCTTTGGTTATTTCTCCATGACAGATTCACTCTCCTCATTGCTTTTTGCCATTAAAAATATGAAGTCAGTCATGTCAAGATGGAAAATTATCAAAGAAAAAAAATTATCAAATCAGTATTAATTCTTATGGAATATAAACTTCCGTATTCTYCTTGCCCTGTTTGAAATGTTTTTACCCCAAAAAGAGTCTTGAAAGAAGCTGCTTCTGTCTGAGATTGAGGAATATRAAAATGGAGTTTCTGCCAGAAGGCAGTGCCACTGTTCTGTTAYCGTGCAGTGGCATCACTGCTGAGTAATGTGAAGCAGTTTTTAGRGGATAATCAGTTGGGTGCAGTTGTCACAGCCTCATCACCTGCTGCTCATTCAGAAGGAATCTGGATTTCCATGCATGCAGTGGTTGGCAGATCCCAGCATGATAAACTAGATACTATAATGCCTTAAACTAGCTCTGTTATCATACTGCTATAATAAACTATTATTCTCCKATAGTTGATAGGAAACAATCTCTTTGTTGCTGTTGGGTTTTCCTTGGTGATGACATGAAACAATCAAGCTTAAGTGTGCAAAAGTACCCATAGAATATTTATCCTGTAGGGTTTTAGGAAAGTCTATTGCAAAATTGTGGAAAAATAGTCACTGAGTAGGTGAAGGAATTTTATCAGGGCACATTTAAATTCACTTTAGATGTTGCTGTCCCTCCTCCTCCCAGCCACTCAGCCAAACCAAAAGACTTCAAATCCCATCATGACAGGTATTTATTAGCTGGCACTGCTGCCCAGACTGGTCAGACAGGAATGTCATAAACCCAGACTGACTTTTCTAGATGGAATACAGTTTTTCCTAGTACAATTTTGCTAGTAAATTTTTGGTGCCCTTTAGTCATCTTCACAAAGAAGCCAAAAGACAACTTTCTGTAAGCACAGTTAGCACCATCCCCTCTATCTGCAAATCTGCCCTGGTATTTTTGAAAACAACAGTCTATATCTATGTGGTTTCTATTTATCCCCATTACAGAGTGAGTCCACTTGAATTGTTCCCAGTCAATTATAATTAATCTTTCAATCATCAGAGATAAAAAATACCTATATTTCAGGGAGCTGAGAGTGTGGAGTACACTACATATTTTTCCAAATTAAATTTAAGTTCTTTTAAGTCTGTACTTCATGTGTTAGGAAAACATTTTCTAATGTTTTCCACACACTGCTGACACCTGTTCTTTGCTTCCATTGGGCATGCTGGAGCACAGAGGGTACCAGTTGCTGCAGACAATGCTGGTAACAGCTGCTGCACACAAAGGCTGCCAAAACTGATAATGCTGATGGAACTAGAAACAAACTGGGCAAGGTGGAAGTCCTTAAGGAAATCTCCCCAAAGGTAGTCAGGGTTCTGTGTGTTTGGTCACTGCCTGCTCACTTCAAGTGCTAACCCTGCTCTGGTGCTTTGCAGAGGAGATTTGTACTCTCGTTATTGCTGAAGTATTTTCAGAAGATTCTGGCAGTTTCACCTGTACTGCAAGCAATAAATATGGCACAGTGTCCAGTATAGCTCGTCTGACTGTCAAAGGTAAGAGCCAGCTGAGTCCTTTGCTCCTGGCAAATCCAGCAGAGCAGGCTGGGATTTGTGCTGTGTGCTCTTGGCTCCAATGCAGCTCAAGTTCTGGCAATGTTCCTCATAACTAAAAAGTGTGGGAATTCTCTGGGAAAAAACAACGTTTGTATTTCGAAGATGTAGGGGAATAATTCACTGGGGACACGGCTGAAGACCACTGGCTGATTTTCCAAACTGGAGCAGTGTCCCTTTTCCCTCTACCCTACAATATTCCCTGTTCAAGGGAATTTGTTCTTAAACAAGCAAGGTCAAACAAGTCAGTGCAACAGCTGGAAGGACAGAGTGAGTTTCTTGAACTGTAACTTCTGTGATTTCCTTTCACCATGGTTTCTGGCATTTGCATGTCCCAAGGGTTTGACCTTTCCTCTTCCAGCCCCTGGGGACAGCAGCAGCACTGCTGCCCTTCACACGTCGAGCTCCATCGACTTTGTGGCCACTGAGCACCAGGCTGCCCCCCAGACTCCTTCCAGCCACCAAAGCCAAGCCCCCAGGCCCARACTCGAGGGCGTCCTTGTGAACCACAACGAGCCCAGGTCCAGCTCCAAGGCAGGGCTCCGCGTGCACTTCAAGCTGCCCGAGGATGAAAAAGGGAGTGAATCATCCTCAGAGGATGGACCTGGCACCACCAGCCAAACCAGACCCAACCACTTCCCYGAGAAGATAAATGGACAGCCAGTGAAAATACCAGAGCCAACATCACCATCCAAGGAGCCGCCCCCAGTACTGGCTAAACCCAAGCTGTAAGTAAACAGAACTCTAATTCTCAGGAGCATCACTGACAGCATTTAGTCTTTACTGACCACAAAACTGTTGCACTAGAGCAAAAACTCAAATGCAGAATAAAGAGATTACATGGCATTGGCCTAAYTAACCATAATTTTAGAAAACAAATTTATTTTTTCTGTATATCCCTGTAAAAAAAGGAAAATGTTTTCCCTTTGAAATGTTATTAATTCCACAATGTTTTCTGCTGCAATCAAGAGGTGAAGAACACTGATCTTGTGTAGGCAAAATAAAAGTAGGTTCTTCGAACACTTCTCACTCAATTCTGGGTATGAAATATTGCCCAAAGCAGACACATTCAGGCTTACACASAGCCCAGACTGCCATCCCAAAGGCCTCATGGCTTGTGTGTCCCACAAACATCATCTCCCCTAAAACAGATAAAATACTTGGAAAGGCTTGATAATGGGAAACCACTTGAGCTACAAAGTGATTGGTGCACTGGGAGCTCCAGGGGAAATTTGAAGAAGTAATGTAGTTTTCTTAGAGGRCAATTTATGGAATTCACACTGCAGTTTATTATGAAAAGTACTTTCAGCATTTTTTCAACCTCCCATACATAATTTAACAACAAGCATGCAAATATCTTCATGTAATTTCTTAAATAGGCAGAGGCTTTTCCTAAGGGCTCAGGATGGACTCTGTAAAGTAATTCACTGGTACTCTCAAGCAGGATGTAATTTCACAGCATGAACATTACAAGGAGAAGACAGAACTTACATTCCTTGTGGCAGAGGAAGAACTCAGAGCACAGAGTTTGAATTGTGAAGCCCACACTCACAGCCCTGCACACTTTCTGAGCTATAGTGAGTTTTGGGAGAGCAGAACCAGTATTTAAGTACCCAATACTTGCATAAAGCAGAATTTCTCTCAGCTCTCCATCCCAAAAAAGCTGTGTTACAAAGAATTGCTTTATTATGCAGATGTATACAYGAAGGGCACAAAATGAGGCCCACAGAACAACTAACTCTAATATTCTACTTTATGAAAGCTTGAAATTGCTATCTTTATCTGCCTTAAATGTGATTTTTGYTTGGTACATTGTATAAACAAAGTCTTTTAACTAAAATTAATTATGTTGAGTATTTGCTTTGTCAGGAGCTGTTGTGCTTGGTCTCTACATCCACATTTTCCACTTTTTCTCAGCAGATATTTAATACTCCATCRTTTATTACACAATCATTTTCCATATCTTCTATGTCTTTTCTGGTTTTGGAAGGGAAAAAGCTCTYCTGTTTCCATGTGCTGTATTTCCATACACATAATACCTAAATAAACCTCTTGACAAGGCAAAATGATTTTCCTTAATTGCAAAGTAAGAAAGMCCTGAAAAACTATCTAGTGGATAGCATCTAGAAAAATAACAATGGCATGGAATGCAAGTCCTCTCTGAATTGTGCACTCCTGCCTGTCACTGAGCGTCAACACCACCTAAACTCCATTGGTAGCATATCCTGTGGTGGATTATTACACAGCTTTAGCAGTCAAAGTGCTGGTTTCAGAAACCACTTCAGMAGGAGGTAAATAATGCAACCTGGCTTGCAAACACTCCTTTAAATTATGATACACCAAATCTCACTCTTAGTCAGCAAGGAGGTACTAAGGTGACTGACAATGATATCCCTTACATATCTTTGAGTAAGAGTTATATTTATATTTCACATACTAAAATGTAAGAATTATCTTCAGTCAAATAATTTGTGGACAAAAAGCTTTGGTGCCTCTGGCAAAGAAGGGAACATGAAGGAAAAAGTTATTTTAGTAGAAAACTAATATTATGCTCCTCTCATAATGTTAGAGAATATACCAAGTAGCAGTTTCCTGTCTCACTGTATCACAGAACATTGAATTTTTCTCTCTGAATTCATACACAGAAATGMAGCCAGCTGGCTCATCTGGGGCTCGTAACCAATTCTGTTCATCTTTATTTTCTGTGCAGTGACCAGAGCCAGCTAAAACAGCTCCACAACCAGGTCCTGCTTGAACAGCAGCAGGTGCACCAGGCATCTCTGAGAGAGGTGTCCTTCAACACCGCGTTGGTGAATTCTGCCACCTSCCTCTACCAGCAGTCCAGCTCAGTCCTGTACAAGCAGAGCTCAGCCTTGGGCTACGGCCGCCCCAGGCCGCTGCTGGCACCCCAGGCGCCCCCAGGCAGCCCCTCTGCCAGCTCCTCAGGCAGCCTCAGCAGCATCCCCCCGGCAGCCCCGAGGACAAACCACATGGAGAACTTCCCAGGAAACCCAGCAAGGGCCTCAGGAGGCTTTACGAGCAAAAGTGACCAGTGTCTCCCAAGCCCCAAGGAGCCCGTGGTGCCGCCGCTGACGCTGCCTCCTGTGAAGCAGTTCCAGCCCCAGACTGTGGCTCCTGCTCCCCTCTCCCCAACGGCACGCATCCAGAACCCTGTGGCTTTCCTTAGCGCTGTCCTGCCTTCCCTGCCTGCTGCGCCATCCACCAACGCCATGGGACTGCCCAGAAGTACCCCAGCCACGTAAGTACCACACTCCACAGGCACAGAAGCAGGGGTAAATACTCAAAGGAAACCAGGATGTATTYCTGTCCAGCTCTTCAGTGGGGGACTGTCCTGGTTCAGGGCAAATTTTSGAGAGAACTCACAGAACAGGAAGATTGGGGATGAAAGCATCAGATAGTCAACCCAGGACAGGGAGCCACTGAAATTCAAGTCTTCTGTAAAACAGAAAAGTGAKATATCCAGATATTCTGGGCATTTAATCCAACCTTTACATCCAGTAAAGAAAAGAAGGGATGATACCTGCTGCAACATGAACGACACTCACACGCTGAGATGTCCAAGGCAAAAAGGGCTAGTTTATTTCTGGACCTTGATATTTATAGAATTCCAAAAGTGGCCATGGATTGGAGGATGAAATTGCCACCTCTCCAGCCACACTGGTYAAACCAACAGTCCATCAATTCTGTCCTCCTCCAGAAAGGAATGCAAACCAATCATTATTTACATGAAAAGTGTGTGASAAACTCCATTACAAAGATGYAAACAGCAGAAGGCTTAGAAGAACTTTAGAAGAACAGGGTGACAAACACCTTCTGTAGAAAGAGGGAATTGAAGATGGAGAAATGTGAGTGTACAAACAGATATACAAGAATGTGGGGGCTCAGAGGTTCATAAGACTGTAATAGTGTRAGAAAAGAGGTTTCATGAGCTTGCAGGATAAGTCACTCCAAGGCTCTTTGCTTACACCAGGTATAAAAATATTCATACCTATTGTAAGCAAGAAGTAAAGTTTTAAAGGTACCTTATAYTGCAAGGGTTTTTCTAGTCCGGGTGAATCTAAGAAGTAAAGGTATTTTTGTGGTTGCATACTTTCRACATTTGAGGTCCCCCAGAAAATCTCAGGAGAGCTAATGGTTTGCACATAAATAATTTCATTAAGAGCCAGCATGATTTCTATGACAAAACAGCTACCATGATACAAGCAAATAAGGATGACGGACTGGCAAGGTGGGGGCATTAAGAGTCTCTTCTTTGCTGGTGGAGTTGAAGCAAATTTCCCTTTAGTGGACTAAGTGAACCCTGTGTTAGCATGGCTAGCACCTGTACATTGGTACAACTATTTACCCATCGAACTCCAAATCCTGCACAACGTGAGGAATATTTTCCCCTTTTGTCAATGGCACAGTTCAAGGCASTGGTAACCATCAGCAAGTCACAATCTCCTGGCTATCCTGCTGATACTAGGGCAATGAATCTGTTATTACAGCAGAAAGATGTGTCCYTGCATCTATAGCATTGAACACTCACTCTGTGTGCCAAGAATCCTGCCCTCAAACCTGCCCTGCACTGCTGCTCCCAGGCCTCCCAGTGGCCCAGCACAGCCTCATCACTGCCACCAGCCCATGGCATGTGCCTGGAGCCCTGCCCAGCCCAGCACCCTGATCAGGCACACAGCATGAAGCTCTAAGGTCACAGGGAAGGTTTGCACTTGGGCCACTCAAGCCTTTGCTTCCACGATGCTGCAAGGCAAGGCAAGGCAAGGCAAGGCAAGGCAAGGCAA
>JACDOX010000138.1:700862-801572 GCA_014549065.1 Cardinalis cardinalis
GCAAGGCAAGGCAAGGCAAAGCAAGGCAAGGCAAGGCAAGGCAAGGCAAGGCAAGGCAAGGCAAGGCAAGCCCAGCTGCAGCTGTCACAGTGCCCTGCACCCCTTCAGAGCGGGCACAGTGCTCAGGGGCTGCTCTCAGCCCTGCCATGGGCTCTCCTCTCCCTCGCTGCTGCACAGGCATGGCCACACGAGTCAGCACAACATGCCTGCCAGGCAGAGGACTGTCAAACGTGTTCAGTACTGGTAAATATGACTGTTACATGTGTTTTCTGCATTTCAGCTCTCCTGGGTGCCAGCCCAGAGCTGAATTCCCACACAGCCAGGGCTCCTTTTGCTGAGATTCAAATCTTGACCTCTGCATGGGACAGTCTTAGCAGGGCACAGTGGTCAGGARGGAACCTGGGCAGTATCTGGGATAATCTGTAATACCTATTGAAACTCCAACATTTTGGCATCATCAATGACAGTAATTCTGGCTACACAAGGASTGAGAGCTCAGTGTCTGCACTACAACACAGGGATGATGCCTTGCAGAGCAATCACCACTTATGCCTTTACCTAGAGCCTGTTATCAAAATCCCAACACCTGTTCCAGTAAAATATCAGAATATTGCACAATTCCCAGGAGTGTCCTGCTGCTGTGCTCCAGCACAGCACTCTCACAACCTCCTGCACTCTCACAGCCTCCTAAATTCCTATTTAAGAATTTAACTATTTTCAAACCTTACTAAAATCAAAGACACCACATCTATAAAATAAAACCAAAAAATAACTGTTGATGTTGGGTGTCATAAAAGGGTGAGAGAAATTAAAGAAGTAAAAGTTCATGGAAAGAGTAAATGACCAACGAAGATGTGAGAGAAAGATCAATGAGAAATTGTATTAACTTTTACATTATTGCCTGATAGCAGTCAAATGTACACATTGTACACCTAAGGTAACACCTGCACTCATTTCTTTGGCATTTACTGTGACATCATTACTGCAGGATAAATATAAATGGAACTTAGATGTTTATAGTAGCATAACAACCCTTGCTTTCTTTAAGATGTGTGTTTTTAATTTCTACTGCATGGGAATGGGATGCCCCATTAAGATAGTACCAAAAAAAATCATATGCTGGATTGTGCTTTGGCTCCTATGTAAATAAATAATAGGTTCCACCATAATGTATCATAGCATACAGGTGACAATATGACTATATATATATATATAAATATAAATAAATATATAAATGCATAAATATATATTAATATAAATCTATAAATCTATAAATCTATAAATCTATAAATATATAAATATATAAATATATAAATATATAAATAGATAAATATATAAATATATATAAAAATATATATATTTAAAATATATATATATATACTGGTTGCTGCATGTTGGTATCAGAATTTTCTTTTAATAGCCCAACCCAGGGATTAAAGAAAAACCTGAAGCCTCTGCCATTGGCAACAGAAGATTCCATTCGGGAAAACAAAGTTGCACTTGTAAAGGACCTGGAAAGAAAACTGCATTTCAGAGAGGATGCTAACCACCAAAGTGGTCAGCAGGTAAGAAAATCAAGTGTTATAAAGTAAATTTCACTCATGAACAAGACACATATGATGATGTGGGAAAAAAGGTGTTGGTGTGGGTGTGGGTGAGCTGCTACACGACTTTGCAGGGGGAGCTTTCATGTGAGTACTGGTTTGGAATAGCAAACTGGAACTTYAAACAGAAAGCRTGAGGGATGCAGCTGTAGAAAATTYACTTTGTGACTGAGCAGCATTTTTCATTTCTGATCATCTCAAAGGCTGGTATGAACRTAAAACTTCTTTATTTTCATGGAAGCTTCTGGACATTGGCTTTTACTGTTTTGCTTTACAAGTTGCTCAATTCATTGAACAAACATTCATACGCTGTTTTAAAACAAAGAGTAATGTAACAAAACAGCTGAGGATAAGGTTTTTGTTTTTCTTTCGGTTGAACTAAAATGGGCTTTCAAGTTTTTAGCATTAAACCTGTATTTCCRAATTTCCAAACTTATATGAATTGACAGGGACTTCTTGGAGAACTTTATTAGGAGAATTTAGCAAAATAAAAAACCTTTTACAAAGTTCAAGGAACAAAATATCAGTTCACTCTTAACTGGAATCAATAAATGCACTGGATCTGTGCACTGTCTATGAAACTAAAGAAGAAATAAAAAATGAAATAGTATTTAGGGGTTGAGATGAGTAGATCGGTTCAGGCACCCTGAACAAAGAGGCTAAGGACTGTTAGGCAGCTGCCCTGCCTGCAGGTGATTGCTCCTGTCCCACCTGGGCCAGGGAGCCCTCCACAGCTGTGCCACCAGCTCAGGCCCGACACAGAAATCAGGCTTTGCCCCATCTGTTGCCATCCAGAGAACCTTTCCCAACATCCATCGGCCCTTCTGACAGAGAGCCTGCAGAGAGAAGCAAAACTGCCCGAGGCTCTGGAGCAAGGTCCCCTCTGAGGACAACTGCAGTGCCATCCCTGGGGTTCCATTCTGCTGCTGACCTTYCCCTCTGGCTCAGCACACTGCCAAGGCACTTTGAGTAAAACAATTGGCAAGCAGAAGGTTTTGCAGATGAATCACAAGTGTTACAATCTGTACTCACTATGCTAGTARGACAAATGACTTCGAGAGCCCCTTGAGACAGCAGTCAGGCTCTGGGGTTAACTGCACAATGACCCCTTCAGAAACAACGATCACTACCAGTGTCACACTTATCTGCTGACACCAAAAGATATTTATACTTATACTTATTTGCTATTCTATATGAGACCAAACCTAAATCTTGGTCCTCAAATTCCTCAAACACTGGAAAAGTTCAAAGGTGGCACTTCTCTAATTGTTACAGTAATTAGAATGCCAATGGCAATRAACTAAAATCAATAAAGGTTCCCTCATTTTCCTCTCAATTCCCAACTTTAATCCCTTCTGATTTTACTCTTCTCATCTGAGAAGAGCCTACTCCAGCAAATTCAAGCCTGAGTTTTCTCCTCAATGAAGGCAGTGCCTATTTCAAGAGATGAAAACCATTTTCCAAAATTCCTATTGCTTTACACTCTACAGAACAATCAACATCATGAGAATAACATGCTGGAGTGCTGCATTCACACCCATATATTTTGTCCTGTTTTTTCCTCTCACAGTTTAYACAGAATTAAAAAAGGAGACATTTTCATTCCACACATAGAATATCTGTATGAAATCAATTATTGTAATGGTAGGGCAGGGCTTACTCTGTCAKAAATACAAATGCAAGTCTCCTCTGTGTGAGAGATCACTGCATAAGGGAGTATAGCATCCAGTTAGAATCTCAAATGTTGGTTTCCTTGTATTGGCTACATACTATTTTAAAAATTCCTTCTCAGAAAATGTGTCCTCTGGTGTATTTTTATTTAGAGCATCGTACTGGGACCCCACATTTCAATAGCAGAGTTCATTTCCATTTACAAAACCTGCAGAGCATGCAGGGATCACCCAGAACAAATGCTGCAGATGACAAGCCTGTGCCTTAAAGTCCTGGTATTGTCTTGTACTGTTACAAAAAGGGCAGTAATGAACAGGAGGGATTTGCATTCTGGTGCTCTATTTATTATCTAAAATTGACTTCCATATGAAAAATGTTCAGCTCACAAGATGAGATTTTCCTAAGTGTCAGCATTATGCACTCAGCATGATATCTGATAATCCAGATGCACTCCTTCTGTTTCATCCAGCACATCATTCATCACCAGCAATAAAGAAATCCAGCAGCAGAGCAGAGCTGGGAATTTTGCTGATGCTGCATGAGCCAGAGCAGATTAGTCTCTGGGCTTCCACAGCCATGATGACCAGGAGGTGCTGACAGAAATACAAATATGACTTTGCCAAGATTCTAACTGCAACTTTGATCAAGTGCATGCAACAACAAGCTGCCATTTTTACCAGAAAAAATGGTCATGCCCCTCATTTCTGCAGATGGTGGCAAGTTCCAGTGCCAGGTGAAATTTCCTCACAAGCAGGAGTGCTGAAAAAATGAGTYACACCCAAACATCTTCAGGCAGATTTGCTCAGTTCTTTCAAACAAAAGGGGCACTAGTGGCTTTATGCAATCCCAGGAAGGTGTTAGGACAAATCCCAGGACAGAGCACACCTGACTCAGTGTCTTCCTTGGCCTGAAGACAATTGAATTCCTGACTCTGCACTCCCATAGGGACAGGCTTCACTCCTTGCCAGTGGGTATGTGTTGTGTTGGTGCTGAACCAGGCTGCTCAAATAATTCAGCATTCTTTAACAGCAGCAAAAAATCTGGAAATTCCACCTTTCAGAACAGGTTCTGTAACAGGGGACCTGAGCTAGAAAAGCTWGGAAGATAGCTAGGTGGTGGAAAACCACCCCCTTCAGCTCCAAGAATAAAACTTCAGATTTCAGGCACCAAGAGCAGGCCCCCAGTTAGCAGGACATCTCAAAGAGCAGTTCAGCTCAATGATTAGGGTCCTCTGAGGAAGCTGTTAGGAAGCTGTTCTCTGAGATGGAGAAAAGGAACTGAGACAGAGAAATAAGATAATCACTCTACTGCCCAGAAACCAGGACAAAAATCTCCTGCATTCTTGTCCCTGCCGTAGTGGATGTTTCAGTATTTCTGCAAAGTGAAAGAGGACAAGAAGGACAAGGAAGATCCCATCCACTCCTCTCCAGCCCCAGAATGTTTTATTGGCACAAAGCTGGGAGTTTTCTCTTGGAGACTGACGCTGAAGTGCTGTGAGACCAAGSACCCAAGTCTCATAACCTCAGGGAGTGTCAGGGAACTGCAGCACCTGGGGAAAGCAGAGCACAGGCAGCCTGAGCTSCACTCCCCAAACTCTGCCTCCCCAGCCCATTGGGCCTTTCATCTGCCCTACAAGTGAAATATCTCAGCAATGTTCAGTCAGAATGAGTCATGTAGAAACAAAAAGATGTGTGGGGAGAAAAGGAAAGAAGGAGCCTTTGGGGAGATTTTGGCAAATGGAAAACTATAAATGTCTAATGGAAACTAATTACTTTCCCCTGGTATTTGAAAGCATTCACAGGCTTCACCAATATAAACAAATCTATAAATATTTCCTCTGTTAACAGAGGAAATTCAGCTTTACAGGCAAACTTAGAAATTAATGCTATTATCTCCTCAACATATTGTTATACAAATAATATAAAATAGAAAAATGATGTCATTAAACCTCAAAATCCTGTACAGTAATACAACTAAATTAATTACCCATGCAATAATAAAGGAAAGCAGAGTTAAATACCAGGGCTTGGTTTATACATTTTGGTTAAAAGAGCTCCAAACCATGCTCACATATCTGTGTCATTTACTATGAAGAACATCATGTGGCAATGCTGATTGGTTGTGTCCTACTTAAGACTCAGATTTTTATTATTTTTAAGACATAGAAAAAACCTACAGCTGTTTAGAAAATCATGCACAGCCCTCACATGAATATCCTTTACCTCTGCTAGAGAATACTTGATAAGAAACTTCAGAGCAGAAGAGAAGCAGGGTTTGCCCAAAAGCTTTTTGGTCACTAAAAGCCAAAGCCATGTGCAGATGCCAACTCACCACACAGGCCCTGACACCAGTAACTGCTCAGCACTGATCACACAGAACCAGCTCTGCCAGTTCCCTCAGTCTCAGAAAGGCCCACAAATCACCCAGAACTCTGCTCCCAGGCACAAAAATTACACTTCATTCACTCACTCCAAAAATCTGCCTCAAAATCCAGCTTCACACAACCTCAAAGGCCAGCAAATGTAGGCAATTTTAGACTAAGGATGGGAATTTGACCACAAAGACTCCCCATGGAAGCTTCTCTCTCTGTAAATGAAGAGAGATTTAAGAATCCGACCCAGAGAAATTGATATTAATATGTACAAACTCCCTGTAGCTGTGGCAATGAACATGGAGCAAGCACTTGTGGCTGTCTTCTCAAGACCCAGATGTAATCAACTCCAAAGCACAGACAGGTTTTCATGGCAGGGATCCTGGCTGGCAGAGCTCCCCAGGCTGGGGAGGGGAGCTGAGCTCCCCATGGGGCACACGCTCCCTCCAGCTGCAGTTCTGTGGGAATTGGACGTGGCAGCTCCACGGGCTTGCTCCTCCGTTTCCCTCTGAACTGCACTGTGGATATTGCCCAGCTGGACAGTGACCTGTGAGGCTCCCCATGGGTTTGTGTTTGGGTAAGCACGAGGTCCATGCCCATGGAATCCATCTGCAGGAAATCCATCACCCAGTGGCAGCTCTTCATGGACAGGACAAGGGGAGCAAAGCCTGCACGTTGGATCTGCTGCTTCTGATTCCCACTGCTGAGAGGGAAC
Source organism: Cardinalis cardinalis (assembly GCA_014549065.1). Taxonomy (NCBI): domain Eukaryota; kingdom Metazoa; phylum Chordata; class Aves; order Passeriformes; family Cardinalidae; genus Cardinalis; species Cardinalis cardinalis. The sequence goes on from JACDOX010000138.1 coordinate 707,224, forward strand.
AGGGAGGGGAGAGAGAACCCAAAGTGACCAGGAGATTGCAGGCAGAGTAGATTAGAGTAGATTAGAGTGTGAAGTTAAGAGTGGTACAGCTTGGAAACAGATGCTGAGATGCAATACATGGCACTTTCTTAGATAAACTTACATGGATTTAGAGTAATTCTGCCAAAAAGGCAATCTAGTAAAAGTTACAAAACTGGGATTAAATTGGGAAATTTGTCTAGTTTTGGCATGAAGTTGGCAACAGAATTGTTTTTACATAGTATATGATAATCAGCATTTGAGTAGAGCTCCCCTAGCCTTCCTGTTTGTGGTAATTTCCAAGAGTTACTATCCTAACATCAGATTATTTTGACTCTACAAGCTTCTACAAACTGTTAGTAYGTATATTCACTGAATATATATACTAAATGTATTCAGTGAATCCTGCTAAAGATAAATGAAAATCCTGCTAAAGATCCTGCTCAAGATAAATGTGAACTACAACAGATGCAGGATTTTAGAACTCATATTCATATACAAAGGTGCTTGGAATCTAATGGGAATTACTACACTCTGTGCAATTCCCCTTTTTGCCAAAAATGTTCCCAGGGAGCAGAAAGGCCCAGGAGTTAAATTACTTGACCAGACCTAGGAGAGCATGATCCAGCTCTGCTCTGTCCCAGATTTCTGTGTTACCTTTACAGGTCCCTCAGCCTCTTTAGGTCTCAATTTCCCACAGGTGAAATGCAGGTGACAGCCCTGCCCTGAAGGGTGCTGTGCCCTCAGATTGTCAGGAATGATGGTGATGGGGCCAACAGATCCATCACAGRGACAAAATGCTGTGAACCTGTACCTCCAGCAAGGCTGGCAGGGAGAGGAGAATTTGTTTGTTGTGCAGGACAAATGCAGCCCCCCAGCAGCTACAGCAACATTGCCAAGGCAGAGCAAAGGCTGGCAGCAGGAAAGCTGCATTTCACCTCTCTATCTGCCACACAGTTCCACCAGACAGTACCAAACCACCTCAGATACAGATTCAGCACAGTTCCTGGCTTTGCTTTGGCCAGTTTTAAGTCTTCTACCCTCCAAACTACACTGTGACAATATTAATACAGGCACCAGTGCCTACTCCCCTTTCGCACACCATGCACACTAAACAATGTGCATTAGATGCAGGAGAAATAGCCAGGTTTCCAAAGCTGCAATCCACTCAGCCTATAGAAATATATACAATTATAGATGCATTATATACATTATACTTTGTACAGAGCATTACACCACTGAGGAGGAGCCTGCATTTTTAGCTGGTAGTGATAATAATTTCAAATATCTGGCTACTGTACTGAACAAGTGTGTGAATTACTGCCTGTAAAATTTCATGTTCTAGGAAAGCTGCCAAAAAAGGAGCTGCAATGCTCCACTTCTGACTCCAAAGCAGGGCCTGAACCTTTGCACCCTTTCCCTCAGTCTCCTCAGGATGCTGAACTGCAGCCTAGTTTTAACATTGTACCCCGTGGCTACATGGGCTTCTTCTTTGTGTGACACTTCATGAAATACTTGTCTGAACCACAACAACAACTCTTTGCCCTACACCACTGTTGTAATCACATCCAGAAATAGGCTTATGGCTTCTGTGATAAACACAGTTCTTCAGAAAGCCATATCAACAACTCCTTTCTGTTCTTGCTAATCCTAAAAGGAAACCTACCAAACAAGCAAAACCCTCCAAGGTTATTCTCTGCATACAGAGGTGTATTCTCACTTATTTCAGAGATTTCTGTTCCTTATGAGAAGTTTGGTGTAACACCTTCAGCCTCTGAATGTTGGTGTTCAAATTTTCACAGCAAAGTTAACTTGGTCTTGTTGGCTTGGTTGTAAATAGATAGAAGCATAAATATGCACACAGAACAGGTTTAGAAAAGCAAGGACTGAAGTGTGAGGRCAACACATAGGGGCTGTGGAACCCCAACTTCAATGTCTTAAATTAAAAATGTATTTTTGAGTAGAACTCCTTCAAATGAGCTCCTGCAGTCAGCCTGCCAGCTCCCTGCAGAGACCTGAGCTTGTACAAGGGCACCCAGGGCTGCCATGGGCAGGGAGCAGCTGCCAGCAATGACAGCCCTGTGCTGATGGTGCAGCAAAATGCTTCTGTCTTCACAAAGTGCTACTTTCATACCTCTTTCTATATACCCAGGGTCACATGCAAAGAAACGTGGGAGAAAACCTGTCCGTGATTAACTTCAAAGGGTCCCATGAAATGCATTCCTTCCTCTGTTGTATTTTCTTCTGCAAGCAGACATTTGAAAAGGAGGAAGTGCCCATATTTCTTAATGAAGTAGTCTGTTAGAATTTAATATCCTCAGCACATCAGCCAGGAAAAAAATCATACACTGCATTCACAGAAAACTTTTTAGGATCTAAAGCAGACACAAGGTTAATTTGGTTACACACAACTTGAAAATGATTGCTCTAAGTTTTATTTATGTTAGTTGGTTAGATCACTTAAGACAGATCYGCACTTTTGGAGTAGAGGGGAAAAAAGCTGTAATTGTCTCTATCAGCATTATTTGGTTTCATCTGTAGGCCATCATGGCTGCAGCAACCATACACTATGAATTTCTCATAACACACCATGACTTCTGGACAGCAATGATTCTAGAAAAAAAAAATCACATGAAAATCTGCTGACTAAACTCAGCTGCTGTCTATAAACAATACTGGACTGTGCCATCAGCTTGCAATATYTCAAAATTTAGCTCTGTTCTGCAGCATTTTGTTCTGCACATTAACATGATGCCTTCAAAGTGTAATGGCAATGCCTTTCTAGCCCCATTCCTTCCCWCTGCCACAGCAGAGGGATTCTTACAGGCAGATTCTTCCATGATTCTGCCTTCCTAAAAAGACACAGGGCTGTTTTCAGTGTCAAGGGTAAAAYACCAATGGCTTAACTTTCCCTTGGAACACTAGAACCAGCTCTTGCCACCTACATGGGAAAATGATCCATTTGGTTGGTGAGGAATCAGAGAGACTCCAGTTTTACGCTGGCTTTAATGAGATGAGAAWTTGATCTCTGCAGCAATTTGCTGAGAGCTGCTGCAGGAGAGCAGAAAAGCTGAGGAGATGAAACTGGATCAGGCTGTTTGGTGCTCCCAGCTGAGGAGGGGCTGCTCCAGGCTGTGCCTGGCTGCCAGCCCCTGGCACGGCTCCCACGGGCACAGAGCAGCCAGCCAGGGCTCTGCTGGGCASAGCTGGGCACAGCTGGGCTCCCAGGACAGCCAGAGAGCAGAGGGGCTCAAGGCAAGGAGGCATTACATTTAATATTTATGTGTCCTGTGGGTCAGTGGCTGTCCCACCAGGGACCACACACCACATCTCRGCTCCGTGTGACAAAGAGCCTGCAGTTTACTCCTCTGCCCCTTCTACAGGAGCCCCAGTTACTCCTGAGATTGCTTGGTCTGACCCCATGCAGCTCCATCCCTGGGCAATGACACAGCTGCACTGAGAGCTGCATTGAGAGCTGCATGGACTGGCTGAGGGTCCCTGTGCAGATTGAATCCAACCTGCCTTTGCTAGCCCAGGGACTCCAGTGCCCCAGGGAGGGGATCCTGGAGCATCCTCAGCTCCCTGCAATGCTCCTGGAACCTTGCAGCTCTGCTCTCTGCCCTGAAGCTGTGTGGAGTGAGCAGCCCTGCAGCATCCCAGAACAAGGGCCCAGTGCAGGGRGGAGGAGCAGCTCCATTCCCCAAATTCCCTCCCTACCCGCCCCAAGCTGCTGCCTTTTCCCATCACAGCTAACCCTGAGGCACCCTCCCAACACAGACATTTTAGATGGAAACACACAACATCTACCACTACAGTCCCAAAATCAGACATTACCAGGGAGTTTATTCATCCATAGCAATTTCCAACTTTTTCTACTTTGTGGCTGCCACATCTTCACCCCCAAGTCTTAGAAACTCCAGTCCTCAAAACTCCACTGTAATGTCTAAACTTTTGGTCACTTCTGTCTCCTTGGTCTCCTGAAGAAAGCAGAAGAGTTTGTCAGCTAAAATTTTTTGTTGCCTCCATCTTTTCTCCTTGCTCTCTGGAAACTGTTGGTCAAGAGCATAATCAGCAGTAAGATGGAATGGCCAAATGATCAGGGATGTAATTGCCAGTGTTTTGGGATAACTGCTGGTTTTTAAATTAAATTTCTATAGGATTTCAGACAAGATGCACTTTCTGAACCTTGTTTTTTCAGCAAATTGAATATACCTAAGGATTGCCTACACCTTTTACTACTTTCAATAGTAAATAGAAATTTAYTAAATAGTAAATTAAATTTACTACACTTTTAATAGAAGCAGGAAAACTCTGGGCTTAAAACCTGCACAAATCCAGGTCTGAGCAAACTGATTTGTCTTCCACAGGTGATAGGTTTCCCCCAGAAAGGCAGTGTGTAATGACCTGAGCAAGGAGCTCTGCAGGTGTGAGTGGCAGGGCAGTGGGCACAGTGTGTACCTGACACATCCAGCCAGGTGCAGCTGCAGGCTCCACCTGCCCAGGACAAACTCTGCTTTGGAGGCACACACTGAAGCTGGCTCTTGCTCTCAGGCTGCACAAGTCACAGCAAGAGAAATTTGGTCAAATGCCTCCTGGTCTAGACAGGAGATTTCCTCATGCAAAACAGCTAAGAGATAAGACATTTCTAATTGAATWCAGGGGATCAGGAGAAAGTTCATAATCACATCAAACTATCTGGAAATGTTCATTTATGTAGGGGTATGCTGGGTTTACTGCATCATCTGTTTAATCCTCTAAGAATTTTAATGTAATATATTTTGCATTCTCAGTAACACCAGCTAGAAATCTGTCCAAGTTTAATCTGATGTTAATTACTCTGAAAATATTTCCCTTTCTTCCTAATTTTCTCTTTTAGTTGATATAGTTTTCCTTATTTAATTATGAACTAAAATAGACAGCATTCATTTCTATAATTAGCAGGTGACTAATATTTGAATACAAAATCCTCAAAAACTTGGAATGTTTTAATGATTTCTTTTGATYAACAGTGTGCAAGAGTATAATTTTTTTTGACAGGGACTTAAGAGGAATTACATGTTTGATTTCTTTTGCTGCCTGTGACAAAACTCAGTGTCATTACACTGTGCAGCCTCACTGCAGCATCTGTGCCTGCAAACCAAATTCAGTTTCATGATGTCCTAGCTTTACTTAGGCTTTTTTATTTTCTCTTGTAGAATAAGTCTAAAAGTGCCAATGGCTGCAACAATACTTTTTTCTTGACCTAGAGATGGGGCAACTGAGAGGTGTTTTAAAAACTTCTATTTTCAGTTTTGTGAGAAGGGTGAGACAATAGAGATGTTATAATTCACACCGTCACAATCAGAAGCCAATTATTTCCTAATTGCATTATATGYGTTTCTTGGCCTATCAGCTTTTACCACACCATGCTGTAAATACCTTAAAGCAAATCATCTAAAATTATTCCTTGTAGGTCCTACTACAATGCATCTTTCACAGTTCTATTGCTCCAAAGTATCTAATCTTATTTGTAAGGCCACCTTTTGAAACTTGTTTCTAGCTCCACTTGTCCCTCAACAATATCTCTGTCACAGACACATTTTCTGAAAAATTCTTTCTTTAGGATTTTTTCTTCTGAGAAGCTGAGAGGCCTYAGGAACAAAATGTAAACAATGGTTATCTGCTGCTGTGGAATGCTACAGGTGCATCTGGGATTGGTCTCATGTGGCTGTTTCTAATTAATGGCCAATCACAGTCAGGTGGCTCGGACTGTCTGAGAGTCACGAGCTTTTGTTATCATTCCTTTTCTATTCTCAGCTAGCCTTCTGATGAAATCCTTTCTTCTATTCTTTTAGTATAAAAGAATAGAAGTTTTAATATAATATATATCATAAAATAATAAATCAGTCTCTTAAACATGGAGTCAGATCCTGGTCTCTTCCCTCCCCTGTGAACACCACCACATATCTCTGCTATTCCATGGCATTTCCAAGTCAGCATTTTTTATCTCAAAGTTTGCACACTGTGTGAGCCTCCTGTCAGGCCCTGAACTGTGTCCAGCTGCATTGGCAGGCCAGGCCGTGGCAGCGTGGCTCAGAGCTGTGCCCTGTCCCTGCAGGAGTACCGGATCTCCAGCTTTGAGCAGAGGCTGATGAACGAGATCGAGTTCCGCCTGGAGCGGACGCCGGTGGACGAGTCAGACGATGAAATCCAGCACGAGGAGATCCCCACGGGCAAATACATTGCTCCCATCTTTGATAAGAGACTCAAGCATTTTCGGGTAATGGAAGGATTCCCTATTACCTTCACCTGCAAAATAGTTGGAATTCCCGTTCCCAAGGTACGTCATTCTCACTGGAACTGCTAAGGAACAAAACCCAACTCCCCACCAGTTTCTGTTCATCCCTCCTAGGCACATGGCTCTGTGGAGAGAGCTCCCAAATGAATCATTTCCCCCACCTTCCTAAAATCACAGCATCTGCTCCTGAGCATGCATCAGGCCTTGAGGTCCAACCACCAGGAGACACAGAACTGCTCAACCCCCAGAGCTTCCCGAGRGATGAGAACTGATCTCAGCAGTAACGTGCCTAGAGCCAAGGACAGAGGACCTGGCAGGCCCAGCTGTGATTGGCAGCTTCCTGAGCTCAACCTGGAATCAATGTTTCACATCATAACTGACCTGCAAAGTTCATAATATTCTAAAATTGTATTAGCTATCCCTCAACTTCTGTTATTTTTCTAGTTCCTGTTAAGTCACGGGGGTGTGTCTGATCACTACAGGTCTACTGGTTCAAGGATGGCAAGCAGATTTCAAAGAAAAACACACATTTCAAAATGAACAGAGAAGAAGATGGAACGTGTTCTTTACACATTGAAGCTGCTACTAATGATGATGATGGCAACTATACGATTATGGCTGCAAACCCACAGGTAAGSTGTTTTATTTTCTTTTACAAAAATGGTTGCTTCATCTTTTTCTACTATACATTAGTAGGAACACAAATTAGGCCACATGCTTTGACATCAAGTGGTGACTGTATCACAAATCAGGTGCTTCAGAGCATAGGAGAGGAAACCATGTAAAGATGACTGATGAAACTACTCCCCTGTTACACAGACAGTCAAAAGCACTGAGGACTTTTTCCCATGTTAGTAATTCCTGCCCTGTCCCCTTCCCACCCTCTGTTGCTGATGGGTACCTTTCGAGAAGGGCTGCCAAGACTGACATGATGTTTCAGGCAGCAAGAATAGAGCAGGAACAAACTAATAGTTACATTGAATTTGGAACTGTTACTAAACACAATTATGTTCTTTATCCAGGATGCAAAGATATGGATCTGCAGATAGTCTCATTCCCTTACACCATTCTCCTTGACCCCATTTAGAAGTACATTCATCAGGCAACTTTTTCCAGTTTAAATGTTTCTCTTTTTTGAAATTATTTTTCTGTTCAGTTTCCACTGGCTGCATTTTAAAGCAGGCCAGTACAAAGGTACTAGCAGACAGTACCTGTGGGGTGAATAAATAAGCAGGRACAGGCACCACTGCCAAATGCATTGCCACAGCCTGGAAGAGTTTGGGAAACCCCTGCCTCAACTGCAGGCCAACAGCATTTGCTTTGGGGAAGTGGTGTTCTCACTATAGCTCAGCTGCTTTATAAAAATAAATCCTAATGCACTGTAAGGTTCAATATTTATACTTAAAAATGAAATAAGCCATTAACCAACTATTAATTCTGTTTCCATTGTGAATTGCAGGGGAGGATCAGTTGTTCAGGACACCTGATGGTTCAGAGTGTCCCTTTTCGGGGACGAATATCCACAACTCAGCCTCACAGGTGAAAGAAAAAAGTCCTGCAGACCTTCTTTATGCTTTTTACTGAAGGCATCCAAAATAACCACTGCATTCATTGAACTTCAGTTCTCAGTCATAAAGTGGAAATAACAGCAGCAGTTCCCTCCCAACAGGTCACTTCCATGTTTTTGAAGGGCATCCTCAAATACAGGGAAGTCTAAGTACGATTTCATTTACTCGTTGTAGTGGAGCTAAAGGCAAGGCATGGATCAGCAAAATGAAATTCAGCCAAAAAAGAGCAAAAAGAAGCAAGGGCTGGCTTGGGAATCTAAGGCTACTACACGATATAGTTACCTGGATAATCTTTCTAAATTGAAAATATGCAAGAATTAAATAACAATAAGTCCATTTCTTTCTGCCCTTTTATGTAACTCAAGCTATCTCTCCATCTTTTATTTGGAACTGTTAGTAAACACAATTACATTCTTTCAATTTCCTCCTTTTGACTTCCAAACACACCCATGTGGTCTTTGCCTTGCAGAACACGGCCCCGGGTGGCAGAGGGAGACAAAGAGGCAGTCCAAGAACGCTTCTTCAGGCCATACTTCCTGCAGGCTCCAGGGGACATGGTGGCACACGAAGGGCGRCTCTGCAGGTTGGATTGTAAGGTATCAGCTGGTTCTTCTGTTCACTCTCACTTTCCACACCTCTGTACCTGTAGTGCTATGTGTTTTCATGTTCTTTAATGCATGCATGAACATTCTCCATTCAAAGTTTTAACGTTTCATTTTCAAAACTATTTCTTTATGCCATTGTCTCTGAGCTGATTCCAGGGATTTCTTTTGAACAAATATTCTATGGGATGAAGAACACAGAAAACACAACCCAGAAACAGAAGGCTCACTTACAAGGTTGTCCAAATTACTAGATGTGTTCACTGTGTCCTTTACCAGTATGAACTCCAGAACCTGTGCTCCATTAGCAGACTCTTGAACATAATCCAGAATAGCACAAAACCATGAGAAAGAAAGGATGCAGCACATTGCTTTGTGTTCAAACAAATGTTCCCATTGTATTGGACAGAATTACTGAAGATTAATACTCCCCGAAAAGAGGGAACTGAGCCTAGTTCATTTTATGCTTCCCTAGCATGCACAGAGGCAGAAACACCCAATTTACTGATTGAAATCCTGGCATGAAAGAGTTGTCAGAGGTTAGAGTACACAGAGTGAATACTGAACACCTTTAGGAGAATCATCTGCTCCAACCTCTCCTGGAACCCCTCTATGTCCCTGCAGTGCTGACCCTGACCCTGAAGAGGGGAGAGGCTCTGAGGCACAAGTTAATGCCCTGAAGATGAACAAGACTCATTACACTTAATTTATGATGTAAAGCTTACAAGGAGCATGCCAAAGAACTTGGTTATTCCTAGCTCTGCTGTCCTGGCAGAGCTTGTGAAGCCCTAAAGCATGTCTGGCATTGCACAGACCTGGGAGAGAGCAGCCCTCACTCAGACAAGTTCCACTTCCCTCTTTCTCTGCTCTGTAAAATGTTGTTTGGAAAGCAGTACTTTAGACATGAGTAAGTACTGCTCCCTATTGAAAAGGTTTTTAATACTACAATACAGTCTAATCTTTCAAGAAACACTTAATTTGTAGTGCTCTAAAGCATGCAAGTTCAACAGCTATGAAGCATTATATMATTCTTCATCAAAATTTACAAAATACAAAGTAATTTGTATAGAACTTTTTTCAATCTCTTTAAACTCTCTAGTATTCTACATCAAGGAATTTTATTTCTATTTAGCACCAAAAAAAGGAAAACTAGCAGATTATTAAGAGTCTTCTGTGAATCTTATATTTTCATTTCATATTTCAAACTAAGTTCCTTCCTTTTTGACTAAGAAAAATGTAGATATTTAATGTATTTTAAAATCTCTTTACTTGTTTGCTTTCTGGGTTTCCCCCTTTCAGAAGCAGTCAGCAGAGAAACAAAAACTGAGAAATAATTCTAGCAGAATATAAAGAGTCCTTTGTAAAYCTCATATTCTAATTTCATATTTTAAACTAAGTTTCTTCCTTTCTTACTAAGAAAAATGTAGATATTTGTCGCAGACATCTTTCATGAGAAATCCTTTCTTAGGATTTCTGAGAGCTGCAGTTCAGCGACAAATGTAAACATGATTTTATCTGCTGCTGTGGAATGTAACAGGTGCATCTGTGATTGGCCCATCCTGGGTGTTTATGGTTGATGGCCAATGAAGGACTGAGCTCTCTGAGACAGAGCTCTGTTGTTTTGTCTTCTATTCTATTCTATTCTATTCTATTCTATTCTATTCTATTCTTAGCATAGCAGCCTCTTGGAGAAACTTCTCTCCCTTTCCTTTCTCTTTTTAATATAATGTTATATATATATATATATATATATATATATAATAAGATAATAAATCAAGCCTTCTGATGAAGTCAAGGCTCTCGTCTCTCTCTCATCCTGGAAACCCTCCTGAACACTACCACAGATATTTAATGTATTTTTAAACCKTTTTACCTTTTTTGTTTTCTGRGTTTTTCCCTTTCGGAAGCAGTCAGCAGAGAAACAAAAACTGAGAAATAATTCTAGCAGAATATAAAGAGTCTTTTGTAAATCTCATATTCTAATTTCATATTTCAAACTAAGTTTCTTCCTTTTTGACTAAGAAAAATGTAGATATTTAATGTATTTTAACATCTCTTTACTTGTTTGTTTTCTGGGTTTTTCCCTTTCGGAAGCAGTCAGCAGAGAAACAAAAACTGAGAAATAATTATAAAAAAAATCTTTCTGGTCTAGCTTTTGCCATGATTCAGCCGGCACTTGTAAAAGGGCCGGGCTCTGAGTTTCCCAACGCGTCTGTGCCAGTTGCACGCGCTCTGGAGCTGTTTCCCTGTCTCCCAGGTGAGCGGGCTGCCCACCCCAGAGCTGACGTGGCTCCTGAACGGCAAAGCTGTGCTCCCGGACAGCCGGCACAAGATGCTGGTCAGAGAGACGGGCGTGCACTCCCTGCTCATCGACCCCCTCGCCCAGAGCGATGCTGGAACCTACACCTGCCTTGCCACTAACAGAACAGGACAGAACTCCTTCAGCCTGGAGCTCACTGTTGTGGGTAAGAAGCACTGAAAAAGTCACCTCAGTGATGACGTTATCTCTGTGCATTTCTTCAAACTTACCTTACGTAGTTCCCTACAGCCAATTATAGTTAATAGTTAATAAATAGTTAATGCACTAAGAGTAGGAAAATCCCACAGCTGTAGATACAGACATGTGATTTTTATACATATATTTCCCTCCCCAGCTGATGAGGGAAATGTGTCGCAGACAACTTTTATGAAAAATCCTTTCCTTAGGATTTTTCCTCCTGAGAAGCTGAGAGGCCTCAGGAACAAAATGCAAACAATGGTTATCTGCTGCTGTGGAATGCAACAGGTGCATCTGGGATTGGTCCATGTGGGTGTTTGTAATTAATGGCCAATCACAGTCAGCTGGCTCAGATACAGAGCCCAAGCCACAAACCTTTGTTATCATTCTTTGCTATTTTATTCTTAGCTTAGCTAGCCTTCTGATGAAACCTTTTCTTCTATTCTTTTAGTATAATTTTAATGTAATATATATCATAAAATAATAAATCAAGCCTTCTGAAACATGGAGTCAGATCCTCATCTCTTCCCTCATCCAAGAACCCCTGTGAACCCTGTCACAGAAATGTACCTGGTGCTCACACGAGTGCACTCCTGTTGCTAAGAGAGTGTCATAAGAGTTCTGCCTCATTATCACCCATTCTCACTTTCTCCCCAGAAAATGCTGAGGGTTTGAATTCATAATATATATGTTGAGGTATTCCAGATTTCATCCCAAATTTTATTGGTTTAAAGATCTTTCTAAATAGAAAAAAATTAATCTGAATATTGCTCTTTAATAAAGCCTTAAAATATGTGAGATATTGAAGTTTATAGATCTGGCATTAATTTTCTGCAGTGGTAGTATGTTTAGACCCATTAGACATGCATATATCCTTTTATGAACTTCAGTTCTGCCTATTATTTACTTTATGTTCCCTTACAGAGGCTATATCATGGCATTTCACTGTCCTTCCAACATCCCACTAAAAATTCACAACTTGTTTTAGTATCAAAAGAATAATTTTTAATCGTGTTCTCCCATACTATTCCAAGAGAAACAAAGAATAAAATATCTGTTGTGGAATAATTCTTTTCCCAGCAAAGGAAGTCAAGAGAGCCCCCATGTTTCTGGAGAAGCTTCAGAACTGTGGAGTTCCAGAAGGCTACCCTGTCAGATTAGAGTGCAGAGTTGTGGGAATGCCACCTCCCATATTCTACTGGAAGAAGGACAATGAGACCATCCCATCCAACAGAGAGAGGATGAGGTACTGTGACACCCATGCCTGAATTTCCTGGGCCTGACCAGCTGCTTCCATGAAAACCTCTGTGCTGAGGACAGATGCTGGTGCTTGGTAACAACTCCTTTCACCCACGGACAGCTGTAGAGATCTCGCTTCCCTGTGGGGGGCACAGTGGCTGTTTCCTTGGCTCAGAACAAAGGCACAGTGCACCCCTGCCTCAGAGAGTGGGGACAGAGCCTGCAGGCCTGGCAGAGTGTCTGGACCTCCTTACCAAACACACCCTGATATGATATTTTAGTGCACTTCAGCACCTTATTCTCTCTAAGCTATGTTTTCCCAGTTTAGTTCCAACTAGGTATGAATTCAAATTCAGAATAGTTTCAGCACCCCAGAGCATGGGATAATAGAGAATTTATCATGTCAAATAGAGAAACTTAACAAAGTTGGTCACAAACAAAGGTAAAGCCTTTTATCCATGCTTACAAAATACAACAAAGCTCAGGTTCACCTCTTGCAGTCAAATGCAGCACTATTTTTTAATTTTTGCAAAAGAAGAGCTGATGAAATAACGTGCCTGGCTGTAATTAATGATAAATGCAGTGCTTTCTTTTTTTTTAGTTTTCTACTTCAGCATCTATCTGATTTTTAGTATTTTATTTCACTTGGCTCCAAGTAACAACTTGATGCAGTCACTGGATCTTTGAGATCAGCTTCAAGAAGTCCCCCCCTCCCCACACAGAGCTGCAGGCTCTGAGTGCTACAGCAACCTGCTAGGGATGGACACCAAGCACAAGGAAAGCATTCTTAGAAAACTCTTTCAGTGGTCACCCTGTCCCCACCCAGAGACTGCTGCCCCTCTCCAAAAACCCCACCCAACCCTGACCTTCTGCAGCCTACAGTCTCTATGGTTTGGGYSSRGTCCTGTTTAATATTAATATCTTTATAATCYGGAGGAGGRAAKTGAGTCTGCCATTAGCACATTCATGGATTACACCATAAAGATGTTCCCATTTCATAGGGATTGTGGTTCTACACACGCACACACATTGTAGTTACTGGAAAATCAACAATTCTCCTAAAATGCCACATTTCCAGTTGTTTCACAAAAGGTTAGAAACCAAATTTTGCTTCAGCTGAGCAGAGGAATGGCTAAGGGAAACCTCCCCCACCACAGAGTGCCAGGAGCAAGGACAAAGTTTGTGACAGCTCTGCTCCTCCAGGCAGCTGAGAGCAGAAACCCCAAAGGCTCCAGTGGCTGTGCACAGACCCAGGGCAGCCTCGCCCCTCTTGTCCCTGTCCCAGCCCACTGATTCCTGCCTGAGGCCAAGAGAGGCTTTTGTAGCACAACAAGGACACACAGCAGCTCCTGCACCCCAGCATAAGGCAAATCGTGTGGTGCAGGGAACAAAGGGTGAAATGTTCCCTTTTTTATTAGAGCACAAAGTGTCCTCTTGTCCTGCAAGGCCGTGGTTTCATTCCAGTTCATGTGGAAACAAAATCTCAAATTTCAGAACATCCTGGAACTTCAAGGGTTCTGAAGCGCTCATCTCACTCCTCTTCCTTTATAATGAGAGAAACATTTGGGTTGATAAAAAGGACCAGGCTCAGCCTAGAGAGCAGAGGAGTCTCAGCTCTGTTATATCCTGCTGAAAAGCTTTCCTGGAAATTGCAGCCACAAAGCCTTAGACACTGGAGAGCAAAGGAAGTGGAGGGAGCAATGAAGCAGGTTTCTTTCAGAGTGTTGGCCAAGCAAATCTTTCTGATTTTCCCACTTGGTSATTTTCTCATGGAAAAGGGTGCCCCAAGAAAGTTTCTGACTGGCTCTGGCTGCTGTTGTGAAAAATATCACAGCTTTGTACAAGTGCTGTTGGTATTTTATGTTCTTGTTCCAGCTTCTGACCTAGGAAAAATACAGTATGATTGTGCAGCAGCTTTGCCCACGTTTAGCTCCTGAGTATTCAATAAATAATGCTAATATTAATATACACAGAGTAATAACTCAGCTCCCACAGTCCCACCATGGCTGTGCACAGCTGAGAGGAGCCAGAACAGACCTGAGATTTCCTGACCATTGTTTGAGGCCATACTGAAAGCAAATCTACTGACCATAGACTGCTGCTCTTTGGGAGTAGAGATGACAATGTACCTGTTTCATATTTAATATACACATTTTAAAATCTGAAAGCTGATGTGCTCTTGAGAAATGCTAATTCCCAAACACTTGTTTTCCAGCATGCATCAAGAYACAACAGGGTATGTGTGCCTCCTGATCCAGCCTGCCAAGAAAGCAGATGCTGGCTGGTACACCTTGTCTGCAAAGAACGAAGCTGGCATCGTCTCCTGCACTGCTCGGCTGGACATCTACGGTAGGTGTGGGCTGGGGAGGAAGGAAACCACACAGGGCCCAGCTGCTCTCAGTCTGCCTTTGGCATGGGCAGGAATCAGTGGCACAGCATGGCCACAGCTTCCTAAGGCCCCAGAAGAGATCCAAGGATACGGCTAAATGGCCAAACCAGCCCTGCTGCATGGTGCAAAGGAGGGGAAGGACAAGAAGCCAAAGCAGGGCATTTGCACAAGGCTTTCCACTCCCATTTTCACCTCCCAGAATCCCTAGACACATGACCATGATTTTCAAGCTGAACTTTAACTCTACTGTCTCTAACAAGTCTGTGCTACAGCYCTGACCTGGCAGAGCAATGAGTTGCACACAAGAAAGCAGATCCCCTCTTCCACAGAGCATGGGGGTGCACACCAAGCCTAAYTGAGGGGGGCTACTTCACATCCAACACATTTGTCTAGGACTCAGAAGGTCCCAGCCTGCCTCAGGAACAGCACATCATTAATCTGTCATCTCTGCAAGATGGAATAGAAAAAGCAGAGTATTTTGATCACCTAACCAGCATAATAAAACAGAAAGCATGTTCCACAAACTGGATTTTATATATATATATGAAATATATAATAGATAAAATATAGAAATATAGAAATATAGAAATATAGAAATATAGACATATAGAAATATAGAAATATAGAAATATAGAAATATAGAAATATAGAAATATAGAAAAATATATATATATATTCCACAAACTGGTTGAACTGGTTGGATTAGAACAGACCCTTAAAAAAACTTAAAAAAACAAAGAGCCCATGTTTTCAAACTCGTATTTCCATTTGGGTTTTTAAACCCCAGCTAATTATCAGAAGYGAGTCACTGCTGCATCTCTGTCAGCCTCCTGCCACCTTGTGGTGGTGTGGGCAATAGTAATGGAAGGCTCAAGAGAAGACTAGAGAGAGGCTGATTTAAGAAAGGTGCAACAAAATTTAAAATTTCCTTAGGTATCTAAATGCTGAAAGACATAAGTTTTCAAATGAAGGACTCAAGGCACAAACAGGAAAAATACAGAAATCAAGAAATGCTTCCCAATTCCAACCACATTTTCTAAGATATGCAACTCACACCCCAAAGTGAGTGATGGAAGTCATTTTTCTTTGTGCTATTTTGAATGCGTGGGGTTGAGAGACTGAAGGTGTGGTCTGATATCTGCAATTCTGCATGCAAAGAAAAATAATAATGAGTAAATAAYGAGCTCAAGTAGAAACAAATTTGGCACTGCAAGAAAAAAGGAAGCTCTTTTTAAAATATTTCCAGAKAGGCTCAAAATTCAGCATGGAAAGACATTTCCTATCAATGCTTAACATCTGGATTGTTGTCTCCCACACGAAGTTATCTCAGAGCATTGGAGCCTGAACTTGACTTCCATTTTCATACCCTTTCATTTTAACTGCTGACAAGTATGTCTCTAATTCGGGTGCAGACCCACATGGATAAACACTGGCAAAGATAATAAAATTTTCCCTTGCCTGAAGTGTTTTAGGGATAAGAGCTACTAGGTATTGTGTAATATAATATTGAAAAAAATTTTAGCAGTATTTGTTCATATGGGAGCATGTAGAATGGTACTTTTAAATTACTGAATATGTACACATTTCTTTCAGTATTTAAAAAAAAATTCTAGAAAACATATTAGTACTTGTACTTACTACATGGCAATAAAAATTGCAATCACCTCCTTGAAGAAAAGCCATCCAGAGGATGAAGCAGAACAGAACCAGAGCCCTGGCCACTTTGTTCATCTCTGTTCATGCTATGTGKGTTTTTAGTTCTGATTGCAAGGGCTTTGGAGAAGGCTCCAAAGATTCAATCATTRAATTCTGGGCTTTGTAAAATCCGTGCAAACATTGCCATTGAATTGAACAGGGATGAAATTTTATCTGCAGACTTCAACAGAATTGCTGAACATACAAACAATGCCGATGATAATACTTGAAAGAACAGACCCTAACCCAGAGATCCCAACGCTGTGCTCTCCTCAGGGATGTTGGGAGCAACTTTCCGGGAGTGAAAAGCGCCAATCACTTGTTTTTAAAATTTTAAAAGTTCAATAGTAACAAAATGGTTATGAAAATAGTAATACARTTAGAGKAATAATAATTTGGACAATTAGAATTAGGACAGTATGAGAKAATAGAAACAAARASTTAYAGACAGTCAGGGTACCTCTTTCTGGGCAAAATAAGCCCRAAAAAGGCCCCACGTTAACAGAGGATTAACCCTTAAAAGCAACAGCCTGTTGCATATTCATACACCTCACACATGATGCAKAAATTCYATTCAAACACAGGATTCTGTCTGGGCAGTGTCAGCTTCTTGTTCCTAATCCTAAGGCGCCTYCCATCCTTAGCCAGGCAGGAAGAAGTTCATTTCTTCTGATAAKRGAKCAATAAATTCTCTTTGTCTGAAAGATTCAGGTGTCCTGTGGCTGCTATCTCAGTGCGAGTACCTCATTCCTTTCTTAAAAAAAATATCCCACTTACATAGTTCYTATTTTAACCACAAAAGTTACCTTTTAACTACAAAACTACATTTATTAAATGCATATATTATATATCTATTAAATAGATATTTATTTAATATTTTTATACATTTATATATCATTATATATTATACATCTATTAAAATGTTAATACAGCACTACRAATCAATACAACAAAACACATGTARTGAATTTCTGCGTAGAGCCAAACAATTTGCACTTTTCCCGCGGGTGTGTGGGTTGATGTGAGCCAAGCCAGGGGTCTCTAGAGCCCGTTGTGTTTGTGTCGCTGCAGCTCAGTGGCACCGGCAGATCCCGCAGGCTCTGAAGCTGCGGCCCGGGGGCAGCCGCTACAGCAACCTCAGCAGCCAAGGACTCGACACCTTCTCTGCCTTCCCTGCTCCCGAGAGCCCCGTGCTGTTCTCATCCCCCAGCCAAAGGCTGGTGGAGAGCGAAGAACTCTGAAACACAAACACTTGTTCCTGTTGCACCTGCGCAGATACTCAGAACTGTGAAAAACGAAATAATAAAACCAGAAGAGGTACAACTCACCACGCTCAAGGTTTACAAGCAACTTGTTTGTAATTAAGTGTTCTGCTGCTGCAAACGCTGCGAGTAACATATGGTACAAGACTTTTGCGTATGATTTTAATGCAGGATAATTGTGGTATGGAGTGTTGTGCAATAAATTCAGAACTGTGTAGTTTGCTAAGAATTACATAGTAAACATAGTTTTCAGCACCTAAAAGCCAATACCACTTTTACTTCTTGAATTAGAGCTACTGCGCTGTAGCTGCCATGGTAAGGATGGGTGGTGATTAGCTGGAACACTGCCAGTGAAAACACTGACACTACAGTAACACCGATCCTGAAGGAGGGTAAACAACAAGACTTTGAATGTAACTTAAAAAAACATGCCAAATAATCACAAAGCACAAGTTAAATGGAAAAGATGTAACTCATTTTTATATATGATTATTATGCCAGCCTATTCTAGAATTTCTGAACTCCAGACTAGGTAAATATAGCATTTCTTGTAGGTACAGCTGTATACCCTAAATATTTATATCTGTGTGTGTGTGTACTCTATGAACTGTGTATTCTTGGTGTAAGGGTTCATAAAATAAGGTACAGGGCATGTGCATAAGGCACATAGGAAATGGAAATTCCTCTTGTCTGAAGCATGTTCTCTTGAGCCCAAAGCTGAAACTATTTACCAGATGTGCTTCATACTTTTTTCTTTATCATGTTAGTGATCCTCTGACTTTAACATGGATGATACCAAACTTGTTGCTTCTTGGCTTTTAAATATCAGTCTCTTTTTCCTAGGTTTTAATGTGCATCAACCATCTAGCTCATTTTATAGCTAAATGGAAAGGAATTGTGACCTGGTAAATTTTTTCCACCATGTAGGAAATGATCATAAGTGTGGTGTCTAATAGGAAGACAGAAAATTCTGTTAATATACGAAAGTTAAGAACTTAAGCAACAGTCATATGCAAAAAGCTAAAAAAACCTCAACAGTAGTAATAAATAAGGCAAATGAYTGAAAGCTCAACAGAAGGTGTTAAGTGACAACACTTAATGACTGATTTAAATCTATTTGGCATCTATACAATTACATCAATACCCCCAGCTGTTAGAATCTGTGAATGTTWAAGATGTTTTCCTGCATCTTTCAATTCCTGCTAACCCTCTCTCTAGACACTGGTTTCAAGCACTTCTTCCTTACTGCTTTCAACATGGCTGCAGAATGCCACAAAGCCATGATCAAAGTCACAGAGATGGAAAAAAATTTAAAAGATACTTTCATTTTAGACTATTTTTGGGGATTCTTCAAATCTAAAATTTTAACTTTAAGAAAAGGTCTGTATGCAAAGAAAACAATGAAGAGTTATGTAAAGAGCAAAAGAATATTGGATATAGCCAGAGACTGAGAAAGTCTTTCACTCAACTTCCCACAAATAGAGCTTCTGCTGTTCCTAACTGTTGATTCCCTCAGGATTTAGAGGAAGTGAATTGCTCATGTTGTTTTACTTCCCACTTGAGTGAACACCATAAAACAAAACCATCATTATAACTCTTACACTTTTGTTAGGAATCTCAAGCAACTCAACCCAGACTGGACAGACCAGAAAGCTAAAGCCCAGTCTCATCCTAAGAGTTAAAACAAGGTACAGGTGTTTCCAAGGGAAAGCAGATGTTGCCCACATTGTACCTCTTCCCTGGCAAACAAAATAAAACTCATGGCTACTGAAAGTGATGCATTGTGTTAAGTGACTTCAGTGATGAGATGCAGAACTTAAGACATTCTGTGGGTCTGATCTTCTAGGACAGAGAATCTACTGCTCCTGTTACCTTCACTGGGTTCTTAGAATGGCTTTAAGGATTCCAAAACTACACCCAAAATTTCAAGTTTCCTACATTAGTTACAACTCTTGGAAAAATAATCCAAGAAAAGTTATTGGATTTTGCTTGCTTGGTTCAGTGCTGTTGGGAAACGGAAAGGTAGGAAATTAAGACACAAAGATCAAACTCACATCTACAGCCCTGGTCTTGCCATCATTTCACAAACCAGAGAGCAGGTTTTGCACTCAAGTATTCCATGCTGKATACTGGCCATCAGGCTTTACCCCTCAGCACAAACTTAGCCAAGAGACTGCCTGCTTGGTAGTTCCCTGTGGCCCCTTTCCTGGCTGACAGGGAGGGGTTGGACTAGATGACCCCCTGGGCTTTTTTCAGCCCTAAATCATTCTACACTTCCTAAATTATTTTATTTTCCACTGCCACTCTAGATATCCCATCTGTCAGCTGAGTAGAAAGTAAGAATTCAAGCAAGCACAAACTTTTCCTTTTTGCTGGAATCTAAGGCAAAATTGGGCCAGGCCAGCTASAAGAGCTCTCCACACAGTGTAGAAGAAAGAAATGCTGGTACTCCCCCCTGGAARTACCAGGTTACCAGTGCTGGAATCACACTGGTCAGTATTACTGACAGGGCAGTGGTTTCACATTTTACAGCATCAGACATCACACCCAAAAACTCAATGCAAATTAAAAGACAAAGTGCACAGTGTAAACATGCAAACCATCTCTCTTCACCTTTTCTCTGCAATGCCAGAGGAGTGTCCCCAAACTCTCCTCATTATAACCTGAGCTGACATGCTGACCATTTTGTGGTACAATGCTTCTTAAAATGTCCCTTCAGTTCTTTGGAAGTGGGAGGACAAGCAGCTGAAAAGCTGAAGTAAGTGTTCAGCTGAAGCTGAATACTTTTCCCAAAGATCTGTGTAAGAAGGATTAATCCTTAGTCATTCAAGAAGGGCCCCAGAAATCTCAGTGAGAGTCAKGCTACTGAAGGTAGATCACCAAAAATGTGTTAGCTGAACTATAATATTCTCTCCTGAACAGTATTTCCTAGCAAAAAGATCAAAACTCTTCACATTTCCCTACAAAATGCAGAAGTCAGTAGTTTCAATTCCTTTCAGTAGGTCAGATGAAAGCCAACTCATACTCTGGCCCCAAATGGTCTGGAGGTGTTACATTTTCTTCCCTAAATAAATGCTAGAGGACATTTCCCCCCTGTGTGTGCTGAGCCCATGCAGAGAGCCTGCAATGGCAGCTGTGGGAATGGATGTCAGTGCTGTTGGACAAGTGCTATTGATGTGCTCACCACAAGGAAGAACTTGCAAGAAAACGACACCAAAATTATCTTTGTGTTGTCAAGTGGTGGAAAAGACAAGGGGAAAGGCCTGTGGAAGGGCAGGACAGCAGGAGAGTCCTGTGTTGCCACAGGATGTGCTGGAGCCACTCTGCTCCCTCCTGAACAACCTGGCTGCTCTTCACTGAGTAGCCAATTCCACTTCACACCMACACAGCTTTTCATTCTCTTATTCAGGGCAGGCTACTGCAGCAACAAAACTTCATGTTACACCTTCCACTGAAGTCACTGTTAGTTCTTAACTTCCAAAACCCATGAAACCACCCCAGTGTGGAGCACAATGCTGTGTGATACAGAAATGCTCATGTTTGGAACCTCTCAAGTGTTCACTGGTTCACAATCTTGTAGGTTTATTTGGTTTCCCATTTCCTGYTAGTCCTGGTTTGGTGTACAACCAAACAAAGGCACAGTTTATTGCACACTACAGCAGAACTTTTGTGCTGCAATTCTAGATTTCAAAAAGTTTTCTTCCTGCTTTAAACTTTTGGTCCAGACTGATGCAAACCCAGCCTGCAGCAGCATTACAGATGGGGCTGCATTGATATCCTTGGACCTCCTGCCTTAAAACCACTGGACTGAGTTCCACATGGAAGGTGGAGCAACCCTTCTGAATGCCYCACATCTGCTGACATGAGGGGATGAGAGCACACTCTGCAAAAAGGAAAGTCTGCAGTTTGCATCTCAATATGTACACAACTGCCAGTCCCAATTGTTTACAGCAATTGTAGGTACTTCAACCAATAAATCTGGAATACAGATTCATCTAAGAACTGTGTTCTCAATGCTACCAGGTTTAAAAGCACTACTTTCTGAAAAATGTCTTTACAAAACCTAATGAAATGTTTATACTGTTAATACTGCAGAAGTGATTCATTGAAAATTGCCTCATTATTTCCAATACAAAAATGTTCACTTTGAGCTTTAACATTCTAAGTTAATATTTTTTCTTGATTAAAGTAGATATTTTAAATTTTTTTTTCAAAGTCATTCTCACTGGGAAGAAAAATGCTCATGTCAATTTTATAGTATATTTTAACTGCACATGAAAGGAAAAAAAACCACCTGCCTGTTCAGTAATGTATTTCCCTTCATGTCACCTGAACTTAAATAAATGCTTCAGAGTTGCATACAAGACTGTGTCTTTCACATGTTCAAATAATTGTTAAAATGTGCAACAATGCCAGAAGTTTTCTCAGAACTTTGCTGTGACAGCTGATTAATAAAATCAGACCACATTATTTAGAAGAAAATSATAAATATTGTCAAGTTATATACTAGCCATGCTTCTAGCAGGTAGCTGTGAAATAAAGTTGTTGCTTTTTTAAACAATTCTTGGTATCAGTTCCCATCAGTTCTAAAATATACTCCTGTGGAATTTTCCATCACTCGGGGTCACCAATTGTGGTGGTGTTCACAGGGGTCCCAGGATGAGGGRAGAGATGAAAATGTTGACTCCATGTTTCAGAAGGCTGATTTATTATTTTATGATATATATTATATTAAAACTATACTAAAAGAATAGAAGAAAGGATTTCCTCAGAAAGCTTGAAAGGAAAGGAATGGAATAACAAAAGCTCGTGACAGARAGTCTGAGCCAGCTGACTGTGATTGGCCATTAATTAGAAACAACCACATGAGACCAATCAAWGATGCACCTGTTGCATTCCATAGCAGCAGATAATTATTGCTTTTCTTTTCCTCTGAGGCCTCTCAGCTTCTCAGGAGAAAAATCCTGGCAAAGGGATTTTTCAGAAAATGTCATGGCTACATACTCCTGCCTGCAGTCTGCCAGAGCTGAACTCCACGGTGTCTCAGGCACTCACCCAGAGTGTGCCTGTCCCTGGGTCACTGGCCCCCTCTGCCCTGGAATCCCAGTTTGCTGCCCCAGAGCAGCACCGTGCAGCTCTGTGCCCTCAGGCTCAGGGGCACTGATCTCTGCAACCCCTGGCTGTGCATCCAGCACTGCAGCAGCAAAACCCTCAGTGAGGGCAAACCAAAGACACAAACCACACTGATGTTCACTGTTCCCTCTGCATGCCTGCACACCAATAATCGAGCATCTGCTGTGTGTAAGGGCCCATGAGTACATTTTGGAATGGGTTTTAAATAAGCTGCAGATGCAAACCAAACCTTGAAGGAAGCTGGATCTCATAGCTCAGCTGCAGAAGAGAACAGACCAAAAAAAGGATGAGTCCTGYCACTTTTGCTCCCCCATGTACCCATGTTTCTCCATTCCCACTGGATTTCCATGTCCTTCTGTGCCTGCCAGGTCAAAGGAAATGTTCTTAAAACCATTTTAGTTCAGCTGCAGCTCCATGAGCTGAAGTGGCTCCTTCACATTTTATCATTTCCTCCAAGCAGCAAAAGTTGCTTCTATTAATGTCCTTATCCATCCACTTTATATATATATATGTATGTATGTATGTATGTATGTATATGYATATATATATATTCCACTACAAGGAGCCATTTATTGCATAATCAAAAGAAATCTTGGGCCATATGTGCGTGAATTCAAGTGGAGTTCTCCATTTATGCCAGTGGGAATTCTGCTCAGGGACTGCCCATCCTTTATGATCACACAGTCTGTTGGTAACAGGAAACACAGTTTTGTAAAGAAATGGAAAAWCATTGAAGACAATCTGAAAATTTAGAAGAAAATACTACTATGCACCTCAGGTTGCAGGAAGCCAGTCAAAAATGAACTTCTTATTCCTTGGAGTTACATATGCAGACACTTCAAGCAAATGTTGTAAGGTATCTTTTGCATGCTAATTTCTATACAAATGAAAACTGAACTCCAAATTAGAAAAAAAAATTAGTAGACTATTTGAAAATGTACTCTTTAGTAGAAGAGCCATTTAAATATTATACATGGGGTTGGTTAGGGGTTTTGAAGCCAGGTTTGCTTGACATGTAATTAAAGTTTAAAATATAGAGAATTTTYAGGAAGTCCACAAGTACCAGGTGAAATCAATGTTTTTTTAAGATATCTGTGTAGAGGAAACACTGGACTGCTTCTTCCATGAATAAACATGTCTTTATCCTCAGTTCACTTGGTTTTTCCCCTGGATATTTTGTAGAAATAGAAGAGCTGAACATACTTAGAGCAAAAAGCAGCTCTTCTGCRAATTATTTTAAAAATCTGGATAAATTTCACTCCTAAACTACAAAGAACCACCTCCATATTGCTTAGCTGAAACAGCTGGAATCCCAAGAGTAAGGGTACCTATGTTAAGGCAAAAGCTTCCTTTGGCAAATCAATTCCTTTGGCCTGGAAATAGAACTTTTWAAAAATTTGTTCCTAGTGAATCCCATCACAGGAGGGACTTCCACTAAGATTTCACACACAGAAAGTTTTACTTCACAATAGAGAGGGAGTGAGCTAAATATTGAAATACCTAATGATACTCAAGCTGCCCCCCAAGCTGCACTGGCCTTGACTTTACAAATSCAGAGCTGAGGTCAGGGACATTTTTACTTTGAAGAATGGGCACTGCAGCACCATTTCAGAACTCCAGTCAAGAACTGAGACTTGCCCTGTGTGTATGTACAGTACAAGATGGACTGTGAACTAAATACCTCATAAATGGTGAGATGGAAGACAAAAGCTTGAAAATTTGGGATGAATGGAAGTTGAAAGGCATGCTGATGATGAGGAAGAAAGCACTGAGGTTATATTACTAACACACATTTTGGGAATGTGCTGCCCTGATYCTGCTTTTAGCCACTGTAAGTCCCTGCAGTTAAAAATGCCACTCTAGTTCCAAGCTCAAAAATAACTCTGGGCATGTCAAATCAGGGTGATATGATTGAAGAATCATAGAAGCACAGTACCTGCAGCTTCAAATAGAAAACCTGCAGAAAGTCCTTTCAGAAAAATAGAGGGTAATTTCCCACAAATAGTTCATTAGAATTTCACACTGAGTTTCAACAGTGAAACACATATCTGTACAATATGCAAGACATATTGAATGAAGCAAGCATTTGTCATCCCCAAAGCTCCCCCAATAGCATGGTTCTACAATTACAGTGATAATTGGACCTGATGTTCTACTGATACTACAAACAAAAGTATTTCAGGTTTGCACTGCACTGTTCAGTGGGACAAAGATTTATGAGCAGACAAAACTCAGCCTCYAACAATACACCAAGCTCTGAGCATCTAAGCTTAAGCTTATTTGGAGGCCTAACAGAAGCCATAATTATTTAAGGGGAGGGGGCATGAAATGCCCATACCAGCAAAGTCCAGTACAGAAGGTGGCTCAGAGCCATTACCTGACCAGCATCAAAAAGTCAGTGGGGAACAAACATTTGGGAGCAATAATGAAACCCAGGTCAAACTGTCAARTTCACATTTCACAAATGTCACTGAAGTATTTGTAAAGGAAAGCTATTAAAAGAAATCAATGAGTTACTGAACAGTTGTTGTGTTTGAGAAGTCCCAACCAGCATGGATATTAYCAGCTTTTCAAACTGCACTCAGACAGAATTTTTAATGATCAAACTTTCCCATCACCTCAACTCACTCCCCAAAAGGCTTTGACAGAAAATCAATAGACAGACAGCTGTCTGTGCACTACACAGAATTCACTCTGCTGCCTTCACTACTACAGTAAACTGAAAATCCCAACTTCAACACTGCACCCTCCCAGGRAACAAAACCAGTACAGCATTAGATAAAATTTTCCCAGCAGCAATATTACTAATTATAAATAAAGGTATCAATAAACATTCATGTCCCATTAGCACAACAAAATCTAAGAGATGGGGATTGCAGGGGATTATAGCCTTAACCATACTGATCAGAAGCAGAGATTGATACCATGACCTGATTTACAAGTGCTCACTACCTACATACTGCACTGAAGTGCAGGATTTCAGTTTCAATTCTTAATAACTTTTGCTAACATGAGCACAGATATTTTATGGTTTGTGTTGATTTGTTCCCCTTTGTGCCAGTTTATTACCATTTAACCATTCCCTGCATACTAATCCATTGTTTTTTAAACGATATCATCATATGCTGCATAAAGTACAATGCTGCATAGAAGAAACAAAATGGGAAGAGAAATGGCTGTAAGTACTTTTTACCTGAATGACTGCAATGTCATGTCCCACAAAAACAAATCAAATGCCAGTAGCACAGAAGCATCAGTCGTGTTCTTGCACCCTATTCTGGCATTTATCCTTTTGCACTGTATTCCCCTTCCCACCTCAGCTTTAGGCAATCTCTCACTAATCCAAGCTTTCTATGTCATATAATCACATTACTGATTTGCATCCTATTCCTGTTTCAGTATGGAAAACCCACTGCTGTTAGCAGCACAGTGACTTTCTGCCTGAAGTTTACAGCTAATACATTAGGATAAGATAGCACACCATTTAATTAAGAATTGTATTCATTGTTATTACATACATAAACTTGCCACTTAATGGTAACCAATATTCACACAGCATTAACTCGRCTATATGATGGACAACAATTAATTCTGCTGTCTGAAAAACGTAAGTTCATATCTCTGAGGGTGAATCCACTTTCAGCTTGCTGATAAAGATCTAATGCAATTCACACAAAGYGAAGGCCCCCATTTTAATAATTAACACTATTCATTACCTTTAAAGAGGCTAAAAATACATTAAAAACCCGGTCCTGAATGCCAGTGTTTAAAGGAGAGAGTTGCTCAGAAGGCACAGTGTGTTTAAGGCAGCCTGAAAGCCATCCCCATGGCAGAGAGAATCCAGCTGGCAGGGCAGGAAGGGCAGGAGCGAGGAACAGGCACAGGCAGGGCAGGACTCTGTACTGCTCCTCTCCCCCAAACRCAGCTTAGTTCCTATTCATGCCTTTGTTCTTCTCTGAAAGCTGCTTAATTGTCGAAAATAACTCCTATCAAAGCTATTCTTTTGTCATTTGAAAGAATCCTAAAATATAAGACATGGCAGCAGCCAGCAGGGAACCCGCCAGCCTTCCCTGCTGGAAATCCACCACCAGCTGTTGTGGGGCAGTGGGACCRGGTTCACAGGGGTCTGAGGATGAGGGACGAGGATCTGACTCCATGTTTCAGAAGGCTTGGTTTATTATTTTCTGATATATATAATATTAAAACTATACTAAAAGAATAGAAGAAAGGATTTCATCAGAAGGCTAGCTAAGAATAGAAAAGGAATGGAATGATAACAAAAGCTTGTGTCTTSGACAGAGTCCGAGCCAGCTGGGCTGTGATTGGTCATAAACTAGAAACAACCACATGAGACCAATCCCAGATGCACCTGTTGCATTCCACAGCAGCAGATAACCATTGGTTACATTTTGTTCCTGAGGCCTCTCAGCTTCTCAGGAGAAAAACTCCTAAGGAAAGGATTTTCCATAAAATGTGTCTGTGACAGGGCAGCAGCTCGTTTTCCCCTCCCCTCTCCGGGGTAACCCCAGGGAGGGTTTTTCTCTGCACTCTCCCCTCAGCAGCAGCAGCAGCAGCAGCAGCAGCAGCAGCAGCAGCAGCAGCAGCCTCCTTCAGCTCCACACTGCTGCCACCACACCAGCAGCGACAGCTGAGCTGCTGCAGCCTCTGCACCCTGCTGCAAACACGTCTGCTTCCCCAGCCATCCTCTCTCTCCTCGTGTTTGCATCTTCCCAACCTCCTCTTCTGCCTTTTCTCCCCAGACCCCTCTATCCCCCACAAGTGAAAGCAGCAAGTAAACAAAAGGCCATTCTGCACATCACTGGGGCTGAAATGAACTCAACTGCTCTACAAAAATGCTCCATAAATTCTTCCCCAAATTCGTACATAAAATACACTCCTTACTGTAACTGGGAAGAAAATATCATTTGCTGGTTGTTTCTTCAGCACATTAAACTGCCAGGATTGTGACARAAGTAGTGAAACATTTGGAGTAGAAAATCCACTAGTAAGCCATTCCCAGGGTAGGAATTTCAGATATTTGCTGAGGACATAGTGTATAAAACACTTTATTTAAGATTTACAAAATCTGTTATTGTTTCCAGATAACRTAAGATTAAAAAATAAAATCCCATCATTTAAAGCCTACAAAAATCTAGAAGCATAGATTTTTTTCACACAAGCATTCTCATTTATAGTATACAATCACACAATTTACAACCATTGAAAATAAAACATTCCTTCCATGACTTGAAACCAGCTCTTTTTCGAGCATACAAGAGACACCATAAATTGGATTAAAGCAAACCTACACAACTTTGGAACCCATATGTCAAACTTACAAAGTTTAAGAAAGTTAGTTCTCTGAGGACTAGAACTCCAATACATTATAAAACTTTTTCCATGTGAACCATTTATGCAAAAAGACACTAAAGAACAACTTTAAAGCTGACATTAAAAGAAAAACATGGAATGAGGTCCATTTCTGGTGCTATTCCATTCAGTTACACCAYRGGTCAACTTGTCCCATGATCTGTAGAAATACTGTCATGATTCATCACAGTAAAAAAAGACACCAAAACCTTCTTTAATTAAAGCATTAAATACACTAGATAAACTAGGAAACAATTGCCAGAAATACTTCAAATTAAAAGTAAAATTTCCACCAGCATTAAATAAATTCATTCATCTTAAATGCCTTCTGACTTTATGTTCTCGGAGCAAATTTATTTTGTCAAATGACTATAAGATGCAAACAAGAATGAGCTATTATAATGCCAATATTACCTTAGTCAAGCAGATTAACTCTTGCTAATTATTAATTACACATCTGGCCTGCTGCACACCCTCAGAAGCTCTAGTTAGCAATCTGGAAGTGCTCGGGGTGGTAGCTGAACACCCTGTGTGCGTACGGATCGCTGTCGGCCGCGGGTTTCTGCGCCGGGTAGTGGTGGTAGCTGTCACCGTGGAAGTGCTCACAGCGCAGGCTGAGCCACTCTCGCTCGCTGCTGAACCTCTCGGCCTCGGCAAGGATCCTGGTCAGAGCCATGATGTAGCTCAGAGCCATCTGCAGGGTCTCGTACTTGGACAGTTTCTTGTCCTGCCCCCACTGCGGCACCACCTTCCTCAGGCGGTCGAAGGCCGTGTTGAGCCCCTGCATGCGGCGCCTCTCGCGGGCGTTGGCAGCCAGCCTCCTCTTGGCAGCGCTCTCCATCCTCTCCGAGCTGCCCCTCAGCACACAGCCCGTCCCGYTCTCCATCCTCTCCGAGCTGCCCCTCAGCACACAGCCCGTCCCGYTCTCCATCCTCTCCGAGCTGCCCCTCAGCACACAGCCCGTCCCGYTCTCCATCCTCTCCGAGCTGCCCCTCAGCACACAGCCCGTCCCGGTCTCCAGAGGACTGGCTTTACAGGTCTTCATAGCTGGTGCAGCCTCACTTGCACACACACAAAAATCACCTAGCAAAAATTCGCCTTCTAAAGAGTGGTAAGGAAAGCACTCATGGAGTAACCCTCGTACCACTTGAGTCTGTTTCCCAATATAAATTATGGAGTATTTTTCTTGCSTTCTAAAAAATAAATATAATAAAATAAAAGTTCTTCTGGTTCTTCTGGAAACGTCTGAAAATTGTTTCTTATCATTGAAAGAAAGAATGAAGCATTTTTTATGTCTTATGCTTTCATTCTTTTAATTTCTTTAATCTCAAAGAGAGAGAGAAAACAATGAAATCTCCATTCTCAAAATGTATGTTGGGAAGAAAACGGCCCGTTGAATCCAAGAAGGATCGTGCTGGATTAAAGGCACACAACTCCAATGGCAGTTTCAAGTGAGAGCAGTCCTGGCTCAGTTGAGGAGGGGATTTTGCGATGGCGATGGCTGTGCTCGGAAGCCGTGGCTCCCTCAGAGATCTCTGTTTCCTTGGCTCTGCCGGCCAGCAGGGATGGTGTGCAGCGGCCAGGACGAGGCTTTATAGGAACACAAGAGCTGAACAGGTGGTGGCAGGTGGGCGGGCGGCACGCTGCTGCCATCCCAGCACCTTCCCACCCTGGGAACTACGGGGGAAAAAGCCAAACGGTAAAATCCCAACATTACAGCCTTCATCTGGTGAGAAGTCTTCCAAAGCCATTCTGTCCAGCCCTAACAACTTGCCATCTGGAGTAGTGTCTGGCTGGCCCCACAAGACTCTGGGCAGTTAAGCAAAAGACCCTTTCAATGGATAATCTGTTGCAACTCAGGGGGGAAAAAAAAATCTCTGTGCATTGTAGTATTTGTACATCAAAACCTGTGAAAATTCTGGCTAAGTGTTGAGGATAGAAGAATAACGGCATTAATCAAACAGGAGACAGAGCTAAAAGATACATGGCCAAGAATAGGAGTGTTTTGCACATATGGTACCAAAATAAGTAAACTAAAATTACTAGGAACCCTCCAGCATTCACAATTTTAATATTGTATAAAGTACACAACATTGCAACCAGAGTAGTATCTCAAAAAAAAAGGGGATTATATATTTGCCTGTCAGCAAACTCAAAGTTATTAAATTAATTTAAATATATTTAAACAGTTAAAATGTAGCGACAGATTTATCTAATTATTACAAAAAYATTTAGATAGGTTATGATACTTATRCACAAAAACATGTAAGTACACTAATCACCTGAAAACTGCCCTTTTTAATACACCTCATTAAAGTATGTATGTGTATTTGACATTAATTAATTAAAGGTGTATTTGACRTGAATTAAAGGTGTATTTTTAGTACTATATTTCAAAATAAGTGACAAGAATAAAAGAGGACGTGAAAAACAAATCTGCTTGCTGGCAGCAAGGGATCAATTCTGCTACAACTGTAATGCCAGAGGAGCCACAATACACACACACTCATGCCCCAAAATTACAACATCTTTCTTTTACTGTACTTGTATTGTACTAAAATCACAACTACGTAAACTTACAAGGAAATATCACATGATCTTTTTATGATGTACACAAAAGGAAAAACAACCCCTGCCACACAATGATTTATTATCTGTATTGATTTCAAACTTAATTAAATTGTTACCAGCATTCATAAATTAGTAACTTTTTTCATTAGAGATTGAATACTGTATATTTATTTAGAACTATAGCTCAATTGTTTTCATTATGACTCCAAAACTTGGTGTAGCTGTAAACAGCTGATTAATCCCTAGCAAAAGCAATGACAATGAAATGAGGTTGAATAATCCAAAAACAATAGGATGCAATTGAACACTAATGGACTCCAGCGTGACAGATGTTGGACGTCGCCTGTTACGCCCAGTTGCTCTGCTCTTAATATTCCCCATCCTAATGATCGTGAGCAGAGATGATAGTTGGGGTAGGGAGCCTCCATTATTCCATTATCAAAATGTATGCCACTTCTTCAATTTTTAAAGAAGTGCAACTTGGTCACGTTTCATTAGAAATGTTCGACTTGGCTGGGTGTGTGCGCTGACCTATTCTCCAAACATAAAGAGAGAGCTGCTGCCACTGGCTAAAGCACCACTTTCTGATTGTCTGTGTGAGAACAGCTCCCTGCAAAACCCCACAGAAACATATGTCTTCCCTAAAGGATCAGCAATTAGAACTTGTGAGATTTCTGTTTCTGAGGATGTTCCATGGGAAGTACTGYATGTGCAGGAAAGAAGATCCACATCTGATCTTCATGCTATTGCTAAAGCATATTTTAGTGCCCTTGCAGCCTTCTGTCCCTAATTTTGTTATCCCTAAGTTTGTTGGTTAAACCCTATGTCTCTCACAGTGAATGTCAAATGATTTTTCATGTAAAAGAACACCAGAGAATTAAGGTGTTCTCTAAGTTAATAAATACTGTGTGTTCTCATAAACTAGCTGCTACTCAATTCAGGTAGTTAATCACTCTTCATCTTAAGAGTGCTGCTAACATTATGCCATAAATACAAAACCTCTCCTTTAAAACAGAGTACTGTATTTTTTCACATGGCAGCAGTTTTCTTTTTTTAACTTAGGATGTCCTGCCAGTATAAATTACAACGAAGACTTCAAATATATTGAAAATCACAGTGCTTCAGAAACTTTGTATTTTCCTTCACTAATGCCCAGYAACCCAGCACACAGCAGTGCTGTTAATTCTCCCTTCCTAACTGATTCACCACCATCATCATGCTTTGACTAACACGCTGCTGTAATCTCGGGAGAGAAGCTGTGATTTATCTCTCCTACTGAACACGCTGTAACTTCTGCTTAAATGATTTACTATCAAATCACAGGACAGGAGCCCAGATCCATTTAGACTAACAATGAACTAAYAACAGGATTTTATAGCTCATAGGCAAAGCTAAAAAATGCTGGCTGATCAAATACCTGGTTTTCATCACTTAAAATTCTGTAAAGTTCCTGCTTTATGAAAGTGAAATACAAAACGTATCAAAGTCTTATTCACACAATCYAGTTCATTTGCCCAGGCCCATTGCATTGCCTTATGATAACGTTACCTCAAACTAAAAAATAATCTGCTTTATTGCTCAGTGAATAAGAGAAAGTGTAGCAGTTSGAATTTTCACAGGTTTCCTTCACTCAGTTTGATTTCCTCTGTATTTCAGCTTGTCTCAATCAGCCCCATGTAACTGTATTCTTTCCTCCCTTTACTTTAAACAATTCGTCATATATATTTCTGTTTGAAATATTTTTTAAAATTATTATCAATATTTTTATTATATATTTTTTAAACCTGCTACTATATCCTGATGTGATAAACTCCTGTGGTGCTAAAACCTTTTCTTAAATCCTAACTTATATTAGTTTCATGGGTTTTGTACATCAAAAAATTCCCTTTTAATTTTTTTTTCCTCATTAGATAATCTCAAGCCAGAAAAACACCAGAATCACCAGAAAGAAGTTCTGTGTCTACCCAGTTGCTCAAAATTCAATCTTTGATTCTCTAACTATGCAGGTACCAATTTAGTGTTACTCTGATCCTCACAGAGTTATTCCTGAGTCATGTTTTAATTCTAAACCAGTATCATTAGCCAAAATATTMTATTTCCCTCAGAGAAAAACAAGAGACAGTAAGAATGCTATTTCAGTCATAAACCAGATTATTTTAGCAACTTCAAGTCACCACCAACATTAGGAAAATAAGGGAGAATGTCAATTCATTAAAGAAATTAGGTAGTTTCAGGATTTATGACTATATACATAAATACATTCAAAATTATCTGCTAGGTATCCAAGTTAAAAACTCAGATGCAATTAGTGCAGCACCCACTAAGAGATGAATGTCTTTTACCTGTATTACTATGGAAAACACAATCTAATTACTTTGATTACTTTTATTGGGGGTTGACTGGGATCAGTTACTAAATTTAAAATTAAATGAAAGCAATACTTCTGGTTAAAGTCTAATTCCTCCCTACTTTCTCTATGTGTATTTATAAAAACATATACAAGCAATGTATCAAAAGAAGAATCTTACCTCTCCCTTCTAGCCAGAACTATTTCCTCTCAGGTAGATCCTTTCTAAAAGCCTCAAGACTCGTCACACTGCTGTTTACCCTGAGCAAAGCAGAAAGAATGGCAAGCTGTATGCTGCCTAATTAAGAGCAGGTGGGTAACTACCAAAATATGGCCATCCTTGAGGGCCCAATTTCTTGTAACATTTGACTCAGCTCACAAGACAGGCTAGAAATCCACGGTGTGCAGAATCACTCCTTTTCCTGCCTTGGTTATTTGTGTTGTTTTCCTTGTCACAGCTACAGAAGTATCCAAACCCAACAATTCACTAGAGAATGTTGTATCCTGCAGGGACACTCAGTAACTAACACTGCAAATGGAATAACAACCTACAGCTGCAGGAGGAGTTTGAGTATTTCACCTGGGGCTTGCCACCCTGGCACTGGACACCTTTTCCTATAAAGAACAGTTCACTTTCCTCCTCAGCCTCTCTGGGCTGAGCTCTTCTTTCGAGCAGCCAAGGACCTGTCCCCGCTGCACTTCAGGCTCTACCTGCCACACCACCTCCAGGCACCACTGAAATTCACCCATTTCTCTTCTGTTCCACATCGTCCTTCTCACCTCCCTCAGCTGAGGCTCAAAAAGCAGAGCTTTCCCAGTGACCCTCTCAACATAWCTTTGTTTGAAAGCATGCTTTTGAAACAGGAGGTCAGAAACCTCTTAAAATACYAAAAAGGAGAAAGGAGTCCTTTTACCACATTACCAGAGGAACATGTCTTGAACATTTAACTCACCTACTTTATGTCTTGAATTTAGTTACATTACGTACCTTTGTACACACACACAATAGATCACAAAAGAAGTTTCCACCTAAAATGATATGGTAACCCACTGCACCACTAGAGCAGCAAAAAAGCTCTCATGTATTACAAAGCTAGTGAATTTTTCAGTATCATATACATGGCATGTGCTTAAAAATACAATTATCTGTCAAGGTCAACTGCACCTGCACATGCTCAGCAACTTGCAAAAGCTGTCCTGATGTTTTTCACAAGGGAAGCTACAGACACAACACACCAGGGCACACACAGTGACCTGGCACAAAGCTCACTGCTCCAGCAGAACCAGGCAAGGAAGCTTGGCTGCTGCAGTTCCACAGCTGAGCCAACTAGTCTGGGTAAACACTGACTCTCTGCTCATCTTTCAGCTGTGAATTAACTTGATCACCACTATCTCCAGTACCACAGGGCAATACAAACTTTAAAAAAAAWGTTACATATATTTGTTAAGCATTACATAGGCATTCTGACATAGGCAAGAGCAGAACCCATTTATTTAAGATGTAATTCAGTTTCTTTAAGCACCTTTTATTTTCCTATATACTCAGTTTCAACAAGACAAGAGTCTTCCAGGGAAGACCTTCCATTACTATACAGCTTGAGAACTACTAAAAGCACTGTGCATGCTCTGCACCATGAACCAGATGAGGGAAGGAATGTACTTTATCCTCCTGACTGCAGACAGGAATTACTGTTTCTGTGATTTCTGACAGATGTTTTCCTAAGCTGTTCTATAAAACCTCTAACAGGGTAATCAGCAGCACAACTGGTTAATTATTATTATTATTATTACTATCTTTGCATAGATCAGATAGCTCAGGACTAGAAAGACAAAGTAGATGGTCAGGACATACTTCATAGCTGATCTGACCACATGTCCTCCCAGCAGAAGGAATTACAAACTCAGGACTCTTGGGCTCAGCACCAGAGCCTGGAGAGAGCCATTCTCCAGAGGTTGTTCACCTCTCAGTTCTGAGGCTCTTACCTTAGTCCTCCTCTCTCCTGTGGCCCCTCCCCTTTGTCTAACTTTTTCAGGTGCCTCTCCTGCAATGATCACCCTGCCCATTCCTCACAGCTGTGCATCACAGTCACCTCTGTAAAATACAAGGGGATCTTCGAGGTTACAGGGATGGGAACTTCCATGTTTACCCCCTGCCCTTCAAACAGGAGAATCTCCAGCTGGTCCTTTCAACCTCAAACCAGAAATGTTTGTTCCAAACAGATTCTGCAGAGATGGCAACAACCAAAGCCAAACTATTTATGAATCTGCCTGTGTGAAGTAGGATGTGTGCACTTGTTTTTAGAACTTTATAAATGTAGCTGAATTTAATGGTCTGCTTGACACTGCAGCAACACCACGGCTACAAATGAAACAAAACCAAAGATCCCAAGCTTGCTGCAAAGAATAGATGATCTTTTAATAGGAAATCAGCTGTGTTCTTCCTTAATCACCAGGCGTGGTCAGACAGCCTCAAGCAGAAGGTATGACTTGTTACTCCATTTTACCCGCTGACAGGGCAGCCTTTTGCTGGATCAGGTGGTGTTATGGCTTTCCTGTCCCTAGGAGCTGCTTCCTCCCAAACACCAGCACGAGAGGCCTTAGATTGAGCCAATTCCCCACACCAACCTTGTGAAAAAAGAATCTTTCTTACACTGTACTAAGTTACTCTGAAATTACTTTTTTGCTATGACATCGGAAGCAGAAGAAATGCATTAACATTATTGCAAGCACTGCTTAAAAAAACCCTCAGTTTCATTTGCTCTACATTAAAATAAAATACCAAGACCAKTCATAAGTTAGCCTTTAATTTTTTTTCTTTGGAATTGAGTAGAAAACCTACAAAAAGTCCTAAAACTAGAAACTGAATGGGTAACTATGCTGAGACAGTATGGAAATTCAGCGTGGAACAAAATTAATTCCCTAGAAGACTCTCCCCTGTTGAAGATCATCAAATATCAAGGTGGGAAAAAACAACCCCTTYTTATTTTCTTATAACCCTTTTTCTCTTTGTCTAGGGATTCTATTCCTGATACACAGGGAACAAAACCTGTTCATACAGTATCTGCAGACTTTAGTATTGGCAATGAACTGAMTTAATCACAGCCTGTGGCAGAGAGAGCTGCTACAGGAGTGGAGSTCTCTGTTTACTCTTGAGGGCAAAAAGAGGAGCAGAGAAAGGGAGATATAAAAGGTGTGTCATGGTATCAAAGGAGAGGAGTGTAAGAACGTGCTCCCACTGAGTTTCACAAATACCTCATCAGAAAAAAATCCTATTTACAATCAAACAAAAAAAAAAACCAAAAAACTGCTTGCACACGCAGATTTTGGTCAAACAAGAAGTTWGGTGTACTTCAAAAGCAGGAAAAAAATTGCAGTATTTTATTACTGAATTACATCCTATTTTATTGAAACTTTTCTGCATCATTTGTAACTGTGAAAAAAACGCAGTCCCTGAGTGAGAACACGTTTTCTCTCCCCAGACATGAACATCTAATCCATCTCACTTCTAGTGAGGTTTTTTCCCCTCACATGCTAACTGTCCATGGGTCAGGACCAATGACCACTCTGAACATTTAGCTTTTTATTCCTTCCACCAGAACCACTGATTTTCTCAACTCTTTCCTACTGTGAAAAGTCACTCTCTACAGTCTATTCTCTATCAAGAGGCATAAAGAGCTCAGACTGAAGCTGACATCTTCCTGYACCTGTTGCCACAAAACCCAAGGAGATGTGGAAAGGAGTGCTGCAATCCACTCGTGGGACACCGTGACTGGAAACCTGCAACCTGCTGCACTCCAACTACAGAAATCATGAACGTGCAGAACAATACAAGGCAGCCTAAGGATGAAAATGGGGGTGTAAACTGTTTGAAACAGAAATACTTCTTGACAAGTAGATTAAAAACAGAGGCCAACTGAGATGGTCTCCTTTTTAAGAAGCAGAAAAGTACACAAGGAAGCTCTGTGTGGGATAAAACATAGTATCTGATGCCATGAATCTCTAAAGAACTGAGTATACTTAACATTCAGCCCCAAGTCATCTCACTGAATTTAATGGCAGTCTGCTTACAATATTGGACAGCAGCACCTACAATATTAGACAGCAGCACCTGGAATTTCAGGGAAAAGAGAAAAGTGATAAAAGGCAATGGGGAAAAACAAGAGCCACAAGATGAGCCATAAGCAGAGATACAGGCAGGAATAGAAAACAACAATAATAAAACATGGGAAGGTTGAAGCTCATGGACTGAGCTGCWACAGTTTGCAGAAGCAGGAACACACAGTCCTAAGACTAGGAACTGTCTTTGTTTTATTTCTTCTCCAGCCCTCTGACTGACTGCTGTAACATGGAGAAGAGAATGTAATGTACCTTGGAAATCAATTACAGTTATACAGCTGGTTCCTAGCCAGTTAGGAAGAAGACTCTCAAAACTCCTCATCTCCCAAAAACATAATTAATGCTACAGTTAATGTTGCTTGCTCAAAACAAAATCGGGTATGGATTGTGCCACAGTTTATTGACTAATAAAATACAAGAAGGAACAATGGAGAGAGTGATGCCAAAGGATGCTTTTTATAAAATCATTTTTCACTTCAGAAGGAGTTATTTTCCTGTGTAAACAGGCATAAAATTACTGCCCGGTGCCCTGCTTCTCATTGATTTCTACTTGGCACAGTTTGCCAGATGCTGTTTGGTCTAAGTGTCGCCTTGACCTGCCCTGGTGACGCTGGCCCCTTTCTGCTTTGTGGCAGGATTTTCCCAGCGGGGAGGTCCCACCCCTCTCMGAGTTCAGTTGCAACTTTTGCTAAAGGCTCAGAGGTTACCCATATGTTGTAGTGGAGGGGCCAGC
The DNA here is from genome assembly GCA_014549065.1 of Cardinalis cardinalis. Lineage (NCBI taxonomy): Eukaryota > Metazoa > Chordata > Aves > Passeriformes > Cardinalidae > Cardinalis > Cardinalis cardinalis. The sequence continues at coordinate 745,041 of JACDOX010000138.1, forward strand.
CTGGCTGGAATTAACTCAGGAGTGGCGTCCAGCTTTGTGGCTGGAGCTGGCCCAGAGGAGATTATAAATGCCCCAAAACTAATTAAATATTTTGTCTCCTGCTGGTAAACAAAAGCGAATGAGGGCAAAAATACGAAATGCCTGATTTAACTAGGATCTGTAAGTAGCTTGACAAGAGCAACCCTGAAGTCAGTGATGCATGATTTAAAAGCCCCTAATGGGTCAAAGCTGTTACACAAATGAGACTTTTGTCGATTATCCTTCCCTTTATATATTTGCAAAACTGTTACATAAATGTACTTCCTATCAGTTTCCAGAGGAGCCTTCCTGGGGTAAGAGCCATGCAGTCCACATATTTGTTTGGAAGCTTTCTTAACTTTCACTTTTGTGCTGAAGAAATACAGAAAGTACATATAACCACCACGGAAATAGGTACAAATATGAAGTGACAGCAYTTTCAGTAACATTTTCAAGGATCTGAACTTCAAGTGTTCCTTCAAAAAAATGAGAGAGATGAATTCTCTCAGTTAATAACAGATGTAGTAAAATGTTTTCAATTCCATTTTCTCAGCCAAGTGCCTTCTTCTAGGCACTTCTATTTAAATATGTATCTATAAAATACAATATAATATATTCTATATATTCTATAGAATATGTTATATATATTATATATATTATATATWWTATATATTCTATAGAATATATAATCCGTTAAATTATTTAAATGCAGAATAATATATATCTAACCAGTTAAATTATTTAAATAATGGATCAAATGCTTTTGATATATATAATTCAGATTTTGTGTATTCAGTTATGTAAATCAAAAATCCACTCTCATGGCATTTTAAATATCGTATGTCCATAAGGGTATACTATATTTTAAAACACACTGCTGCAGACTCAGCTTCTTTTCTTTTAGAAGAAATGTAAGAATTGTCACATAAATATTCCATGACAATGYTTTAGAAGGTTACGTGATGAAAAGTCTCACAAAAATCCCATTATGAAATAAAATGACAATTCTAATTTGATGTTCTGTATACTAATTTCCCATTCATGCTTAACTTCACATGTTTCTGTAATTCTACAGCAGCTAATGGGACTAATCCAGTATCCAAAGGCAAAAATAAGGTGTGGTTGTCCAGGACCACAGTGCATAATGCTGTGAACTACAAAGTGACTTGTTCAGGAAAGCAGAGCATTCACCTCCTCTGGGAGGACGTGTTCAACCTTTATATTTTCCATAAACCCAGTTTTACTCGCTTTTTAAAAAAAAACTTTACAGTAAGGTTATCTTCATCTGCTGAAAATACATATATATACACTTATAATATATACAACCTATATGTATACACCTCACTTCAATTTTATTGTACTTTACCATTAGATCTTTAGAATTTAACTGTTATGCAAATGAAGAAATCCTCAGCCACTTTAAGTGGAGGTTTATTCTAAGGGCTGATGCTGCAATTACTGCTCTCCAAATGAAGGAGGAACTCTCGGAGCTCTCTGGCTCTGCCCCCTGCCCAGGCAGCTGAGTGCCCACGCACACTCTCATATTCCACATCTGCTCTTTTGTCTGCATGGACAGCAGGACGCCACAGAGGTTTCCCCATCAAAGAAAGGCAACTAAAAGATTAAGATGTTCTAGTTAGCACGGTAACATTTGATGTTTCGGATTTTCAGCTCTCCCAAGTGTCACATTTGGGAGCTCCCAGGAATTGGATGTGACGGGGTATTCTAAAAGCTACCAGGAAAGGCAGTTGTGAATAAAGAAACACTTAATGTGCCTGCTAACAGTCAAYGCTGGCTCACAATGCACAAAGGACAATGTTTCCCATCAGGTACCACAGAATAAAGTGATAAGCCAAGGCTAGGAGAACAAAAATCTCACTGCACTGCATGTACACAGCAAAAGGGCTGAGCATTTGATATCTATAAGCTTGGTGTTTCTTTTTWTTCTCCTATAAAGCTAATTGTTTCTCTTAATTCCTTATTATTTCAGGATTTCAAGAATCTGGAAAGTCAGCATTCTATCAGATTTCAGTGGAGTTTTCTTCTGAATTCTACAAACTTCAGGATGGGAAAGTAAATTATTAGTCTTAGTGGTCTTAAATTAAGGTCTTAGTGGACCCTAATTATTATCACAGTGGAAATTTTAAATTAAGAGTTCTAAGAATTTTTTACAGAAATATTTTCAGCCACTGCTGTTATACAAGTTTCCTCCTTTCCATACAAAATAAATTACACAATCATTCTYATTTAATTGCATTCATCATGGCTTAATGATATATCATCAACTACTCATGGACTTCAATTCCTGCAAAAATGCAGGAAGGTAGCTCTATTTCTGTTTCAGCTGGTCTTATTTACTTACAATTGAGAAGCAAAAATATATGTATTGCTTTTTTTTTCCTTACAATTTAGGAAAAAAACAGTCTGAGCACAGTAATAATTACACTTGTGTAATTTAGACTCACTGAAAAATGTGCCTCTGATGAAAGTGCTGTCAKTTTGAAGAATTAGGGATGCTTTTAAAGTCCAACACTAGGCTGAGGAATATGGGTGACAAAACAGGAACATGTATGTATGACTGCACAGGGGACACGAGCTTGTCTCTGCTTTTTCCAGCAAGGCTGTTTTCCAGACAGGGTGTTTATGTTTTCTTCCCCAAAGCAAAARAAAATCCAATAAATTGCACAAGGCCTTAGCACAGGCCCAGTTAGAACCATGTACGAAAATTTCTCCTAGTTAAGAAAAGATGCCATAACCAGTGTCAGCTCTCACTAAAAGAACAAGATGCCTGAAAACAACTGAGGAGAGGAAATAAACACACAGAACTTAAGATATCTCCTACTTTTCCTCGGCTGCCAGGAAAGCCAAACAGAAGCAATTAATTCATATTGTGCTGTTCTAAGGATCAAGATCCCACTTTGTTTTTGTYCATCTCAAAATCCTAGGGCATAACACAACATAATCCACACTCCTACCCAGCCAGGAATGCAGCAAAGACCACCTTCTGCATACAGTTCCCTTTTGGAGCTCTTCCTGGAACTGGCTGTGCTGTTCTTCAGTCAGTGCTGGTGCTTGACAAGACAATCAAATCCTTTGTTAAGAACTTGCAAAATGAAACAGAAATAGCAATTAACTGGTATTCTGTCTGGAACTAATTTAATTCAAAGGTGTCTTCTAGTACCTTGGGATATGGTGTGCTCTGCTCTGGAGAGATTCAATCAGTGGGAGATTGATGAAGGGGTGCTGAGGTCAGGTTTGCAAATACAGAACCATCTGCAGAGTCTCCTGGGTTGGTACCTGCAGCATAGTAATTTACAGGAGCAGGTGTTTCCTTTTAATCTACATTTTTTTTCTGCTGAAATTGTAACTTTATTAAAAAGTGCCTGCAGTTTATTATTAAGAGGGTACTTTGTTCATTTTTGCTATTAACTGACGGCTGAAATGTTTCTGAAAGTTTTAATTCCCATAAYCCTTAAAATACAGTTAAGAAAAGAGGCTGTGATGTTAAGTATGGAAGTCAACCAGACAAATCTTTAGAAAACTGCTACATGTAAACACAATAAAGCCCAAAAGCCTGTTCTTAAAACAGAATTATATTGTTCAGGAATGTGCCAATTCTTCCCAAATAAGGGCGACTGAAATTATTCCAGTTGTGAAAATTCTAATTTATTTTTGTTTACAGCCATAACTAACTATGGAGACAGGAAGCTTTCTGAAACAGAAACAAATTCAAGAATTCCAGCTGGAATTTCCCACCTTGGTAAGATGGGCACTCTGGTCAGTCCCCTTTGGTTTGGCTCCAAAGCACAGCAAAGGTCAGTAAAGAATATTTGAAGTCAAACTCAGGTTCCTGGTTTGCTGCACCTCACACCCTGCTCCAGCTCCACTATAATCCCCACTATCCCTTGTCAGGCCTAGCATCTCCCAGCCTGACCCCCACACCATCCCACCTGGCTTTGCAAGGTTTGAACTGTGCTCACATTGCAGTCTCCACTGAGGCATTACACCCCTGCTCCTCCTTACAACCTCTGCCTCTCCACAACCCTACAAATGTTCTGCAGAATTTTCCTTGGGTTTGCCTAATGTACTTTACCTATTTGTAACTCTTACCAGGACAAAAAAGAAATACAGGAAAGCAGTTTCCTGGTCTGTGTGTATCACCAAAAATGTCACAGAACACTGCAATGTGAATAAACCTTGGCCTTATATGAATCACAGCATTAAAACCCAAGGAATATCCTTCTTTGCCAATCAGTGAGGCAAAACCCCAGTCAAAGTACATAAAGAAACCAAAAGAGTTAGATTTTTTTTTTTCATACTCTGCTTTAGACATTAAATCTAAATGTCTTAGTCTAAAACCAACTTCCCAGGGAAAAAACCCATAGACCCCATTGGCTATCTGGTCATATCCTGGGTTTTGTTCTTCCACTTTCCTGTTCTTTGGAAATTTTTATTTATGGTTTGCAGTAAACTTCAGGAAATAAAAGGACAGTGACTCAGCAATTGAGAAAAATCCCTAGTTCTGTGTTTTTGTTTAAGTCTCTTAATTAATTTCAAGACAGATTTACTCCTTGGGGGAAAAAAATAGATGTGAGAATAAAATTTGCTTAATGGGCAGATTTTTCAGTTTTTAATTGAACTAATTTAATTTTTACCTGACCAAGCATCACCCTTTATTTTAATTTAGGTTTTGGGTATTTTTTTTTACTTCTGGGAAGGTTCCCTCTGTTCCTGGCATGTTTCCCTGTCACTCTGATGAATACTGAGACAAAGAAATCTCTCCTTTCCCAGAAATAACAGCCTCATCTGTTGCTAATTTCCCTTCCCATCCCTTATGGAACACATGGCTCCTTTCTATGACCTCTTGCTGTGTGCACATTCATGAAGTCTGTATAATTTCCTCTTCTTGCAAAACTTTCCAAATTTAACAACAACATTTAATGTATGTTTTCTGTCTATTTTCATCTAAATAATGTTAAAGAAATGCAAAGTATTTTCATGACTCTTTTAAGCAAACCTGTTAAATGGCTTATTGAGTTATTCCCATTTTCTTTGCATCACTTTTAGCTCTACATTCATTTCCAGAGCAGTAAATTTGTATGGTTTCTGTTGTTCACTAAAGGTTCCTGGTTTGCCTCCTTCCTCCTTGCTCTGTGCTTTCCTCCAGGCCCCTACAYGAGCTGTGCCTCTGCAGAGGCACCCACCAAAGCAAAATAAGCAAAAGGGCATTTAAATGTTCATGTCTGGGCTGCTGGATCCATGGATTTCCTCCAGCCTAACAGTGGCCTGAAGCTTCTGTTGGACACTCTCACAATAAATAACACCCAAGTGCACAGGAATTTTTGGAACTGTATTTCCCTTCACATAATTTGCTCTTRGTTCAACACACCTCTATGCCACCAGTCTTAATGAAGAGAGCAGCACAAAACAGTTCTGCAAATCCTCTGCACCATAAACACTAAACAAATCCTTTGCAAAAAGATGTGAAACAAGGCCACACAAGTTCTAAGTAATATTACTTTAAGTTTGCACAACCTATTTTTTTATATGGGAAGACAGAATTTGTCACAACTGATTTCCTTTACTATTAACTGAAATGTGCAATACATTAAAATAAATCTTAGTGAATAATTAGGATCACCAGGTCAGCTACACAATATTTCATGAGAATAAAGTTGCTCTTCAGAAAATAAGTGCTTTTTTTCTTGCCACCCTCAGCAGCCTTACTTGTTTTGCATATGGTTGCATGTTTAATTAGCAATCTTTCTGTAAATGTCTGCAATTAGACAATGATGATTAATAAAATAACTCCTTTAAAGCTCCATTTAGGCAGCAGAACTGCACAATCAGGTATAATTAATTCATCATTAATAAATCACGGCTGATTAACTAACATGTTGATTACAAACACATTACTGCATAGCCTCCCACCTGAGCTCTGGTGATTTTTCTATCCTGAAAAGAAATAGAGACAAAGTAGTAGTAAACTATAAAAAAAAATGTTTTAAGCAGCAAAGATCTTAGTTTGGTCAGGAAATTTATATAACAAGTCTCTTTGAAATGTATGGGCCTTGTTCATTATTAGTCCTCTTGAGTAAAACAAATTACTGTACTGTCTATTTGTTAAATGCGGATGGGTGAACAATAGCTGGTTCTTAGTTTCTTTTACTCCTAAGGAAGCCTTTTTTTCTCTGATTAYGGGCCAGATTCAGCCTTTGCCTAAGCCAGCAGGAAGAATGAAAGCAGCACTGCTGCTCCAGAAGGTGCACAGCCCCTGCAGCCAGGAACAATCTAGGGAACAACCCAGGGAACAACACAGGGAACAACCCGGGGAACATCCAGGGGAACATCCAGGGGAACATCCCGGGAACATCCCGGGAACAACCCGGGGAACAACCAAGGGAACAACCAAGGGAACATCCGGGGAACAATCCAGGGAACATCCCGGGGAACATCCAGGGAACATCCAGGGAAACAACCCGGGGAACAACCCGGGGAACATCCAGGGGAACAACCCGGGGAACATCCAGGGGAACATCCCAGGAACAACCAGGGGAACAACCCGGGGAACATCCAGGGAACAACCAAGGGAACAACCCGGGGAACAACCAAGGGAACAACCAAGGGAACATCCGGGGAACAATCCAGGGAACATCCAGGGAACAACCCGGGGAACAACCCGGGGAACAACCCGGGAAACAATCCCGGGGAACATCCCGGGGAACAACCCGGGGAACAACCCGGGGAACAACCCGGGGAACAACGCGGGGAACAACCCGGGGAACAACCCGGGGAACAACGCGGGGAACAACGCGGGGAACAACGCGGGGAACAACGCGGGGAACAACCCGGGGAACAACCCGGGGAACAACCCGGGGAACAACCCGGGGAACATCCAGGGAACGACCCAGGGAACGACCCAGGGAACAACCCGGGAACATCCAGGGAACAACCCGGGGAACAACCTGAGCTGTGGGGACAGGAGGCCAGGGCCAAAGCTGCCCTAGCAGCCGGGCTGCCACCACAGGATGGCAGGATGAGGTGCTGTGACCTGCACCTGATCACGAGTCCATGTGCATAAATCATCCTGCAGCTCCACCAACTCCAGCAAGACTGAATACAGGTGAAGAACATGCATTTCCATTTGGAGACTCCTTTTGCTTGCCACCTAGCCCTGAGATGAGGAGTGCATTTAAATCACATTTTTGGTATGTTCTTTGTAGCTTCAGAAGATAGAGTTTTCTATTTAAACTAAGATTCTCACACTGTCACTTGTCCAGCTACTTGGACTTAAGTAAGATGTAACTAGCAAGTTCTGATAAAATTCAAAATAAATGGAAAAACGGGAACTTGGCACAACTAAGTTCCTGATGATTTGTAACGGGATGACATCCAACTGTTCCCACAGCATTAGAGTGTCTTCTGAATTCAAAACACACCACCCTGAWATATTGCAAAGAACTAACACAAAGCTTAAGACAGAGACGACTTGAAAGAGAAAACAGTTTTAGCTAGAGTCACTGAAAGTTCCATATTCCTAATAAATCCAGTGACAGACCACATCATGGTGACAACATCTGAAGCAGTACATTTCATGAAAATTATAGAAGRAACTTTCAGTTTTCAAGAAAATCTTCAGATTTTGAAAAATAATTGACATTGCTGTAACAAAGTTTCCCCTCAGATTTTAATCAGTTTTAGGTGCATCACAAGGTCAATCTGTTAAATCTACTAAACCTTTAATTAAAAGTATTGACTAAGCAGCACTGCTATGATCAAAGGCAATGCCATTTGACTTCGAAAAATACTGTTCATAAAAGAGAACCAGAACTATAGGCACATTTCTAAACCATTTATATTTTTTCATATTTTAATTCCAGTAAGTTAGTGAACATGGCTGCTATTTCAATATATAGCCAAGAAAATATAATTTTTTAAAAAATTAATTCATATTTCATGAAAAATTATCTACATGGGAAAAGTTTGATTATCAAACAGATGCTTACAGTTTAATCCAAGAAGCAGTAAAGGGATTTCAACATAGAATTTGGAAATAAAGAGAAGAATCATTTAAAGGCAGAAAAACAAGATAGCTGTACTCAAATATTTTCATTGGTCAGTGCACATAGGACGTRGCAAGATGGAAGTGAAGAATACCAAGGATTTTGAAGATGAGAAGTGAGTACTTTCAAGCCATTTTTAAAAATGGCCAATGAGTAATAAAAGATTTTGAGAACAGCAGTAATTCACTGCCTAGACCTGAAATAAAATCAGCACAATCAGAGTAACATAAAGATTAGTGATTAGTGAGAGCAGAGGGAGACTGGTGGCAGTTCTTTCAGAAAGTCAGGTTTCCTTTTAACACCACAGCAGTTTGCCCAGCAATGTCAACTCTGCCGTCACCGCGCACGGAAATCTTCAGCTCTCCTCCACGGCGGGAGCACTGAAAYGCTAAAGAGAAACAAGAACCCAGAGTTAAAAACTACTGTGTGTCACAAATTCTTTAGAAACCCATGAAAACTCAGGGAAAGGAGGCTTCTGGCTCAGAAAGCAAGCAGCACCAGGGCAAACAGTGCGCCAGGGACACCCTGGATGAATTCCCTTCACGGATGAAGGGCAGCTGAGGCTGGTGTATTTCCAACCAGACCTCATCTATTGAGCCTGACAAAACTGCTACTTCAYACAAGCAGTGAGGGGCACTTTGCTTTGTTGTAGCAAATTTAGTTTCTTCCATGCATCTAAGAAGTCTTGAATTCTCCCTTCATGGGATACAGTTTTTGGAGAGAAGAAGGAAGAACACAAAGCATTATCTGCATGAGAATGAATGACAATTTTACTGGCATTGAATACCAAAAGCTGATACTGCATTCAAAGAATGTGCCTGGCTAAAGGGTAATAAGCTCACAAAGGCAGGGGAAAAGTCTACAAAGAAACGTAGATGCTGCTTCAGCTGTCAGAAACTGACACMAAATTCTTACACAGGATGCAACAGACATTGATTTATAGAATCTTGAAGACATAATTTAATACAACTGGGTAAACYTGAAGTAGAAACAGCCTTCTGCTTGTAATTGCTTAGAGAATTCAGCTTTTGTCTGGACTGTTGAGCCACACACAGGTGGGATGATGTTCACCTAGCATGTGGAGTCTCTAACTTGTTTCAGCAGTCTCATTTTAGTTGCATGACTTGAAAAGGGTCTGGCTCAGATGGTACTTAGAAAAGTTTTGAGCAGTGTTGCTTTTGTGAAGGGCTCTAAATGATGAAGAGGCAATAATGTTCAGTCCCCTTACTCAGTAAACTTCCAACTGTGCCAGGAGTTGTCCAAAGCTAAGGGGCACATTTTTCCTCTCAAACCCACAATTTATAAATTGGGTAGAGATTGTATTCAGATCCCAAGAGAGCACAGGCTCTCTTCTTTGATCAGGAGATTCGATTCCCAGACAAAGCAAGCACTCCAAGTGAAAACAGGAGCTATCAGAGACTGAGATTGATACTTTCTGTTCTTTTCCATTTATAGAACCATGAGTTGTTTTTAACTTGTCAGAACACCACCTGTGAATGGAGTAATGCTTCAAGTAGTAATTGAAATGAATATTTTAGACTCTTAGAAGACCCATGCCAGCTAAAATTGATCAATTATTATTGCCAGGTGTGGAGACACACTAAGGTCTTCCACTCCCACATGATAGCAGATTGAAATAAAAGAGATTAATTATTTCAGCTCTTCAAAGGTTGGTTTGTTTTTACTTCTTTAAATGTCCAAACTCTAGCTCTTTCATGTCAGGATTACTGAGATTGTTTTGATATTGGTCCATTTTATTTTACTTTACTTTTTTGGAAGAAATTTCCAAAGTAGAAGAAAAACAAAAATTAACTCACAAAGGAAATTTTTAGACAAGCTTATATGAAAATAATACTTGATCTATTCCTTCTCTCACAGTAAAGCACTGGTATTTCATGCCATGTCCTAGAGTAAACAGGCCTGCATGGAACACTTCAGTACTTACAGGACTTCATTTAACAGCAGTGACCCTGGAGGCATTCAGGCATCTCTGAAGTGCACTCACCTTTTAGATCACAAAGCTGTTGCACRCCCGTATTTACCAGGAGCACTTCATACTATAGATTCTATACACATCTGCTATGAAAACAAGTATGTACAAGTGTACAAACAGCATCTAACAGCTGAACTCACAGTGCCCTGGGCTCCTCTGTGGTTAACCTGACACACAGGAAAGTTTGGCAGCAGCCACAAGGCCGGTGATACCACAGTATCACACCCCCTGCACTCACACAGCAGCTGGGGGCCYTGTACAAACATTTTATCCTGTTCCTCTGGAGCTTCTTACCAGCCTAGATGGAGCTCAATGACCCCTGCTTAGCCAATTTAAGGAATAATGGATTTTCTTCATAATGCCATCAGAATGACATCAGCTCAGGAAGAAGTGACACTCTTGTAATAATACTTAAGAAATCCCTAGTATTTTGTTTGAATTTCTAAACCCTAGAGAGGAATGCTGAAAGAARCATTTGTTCCTTAACCCAAGCAAAGATCTCCAAGACCTTTTTTTATCCTAAGAAAAAAGGTGGACAAATCTGGTGATTGATGGAGGGAAACACCTCTCCTTTGAAGAAATGTAACACTTGTGCATAAATCTGATGTTGTCAATCTATGTGTTGAGATTACTTGTAAAAGATTAAAACTGCAATGAAAACTCTTGACTTCATGAGAATTCAAATTAGCAAAAACTTAAATACAGGTAGATTCATTGTACCTTAACAAAGCAACTTCTTCTGTCTCTTTGTGTGTTTTGCTGTTGTTGGTAATGTTGGTGGTAATTTGTGTTTTGTTTCTGCCCCCCAAAAAAGGACTCTAAAATGCTATAAACCTGTTCTGTACCAGAAGGAATCAGAGAAGTTAAAGGCAGTAAAAAGAAACAAATTTCCCCACAGATAAATACATTTGTGCCAAGTAAATCGGTATATCAAGATTCCCCTAGGTTAAACTGAGATAAAAAGTGTCCTGGGTAAGCCCTTTGTCATCCCAATGATTTGGGAAGTCCTCTCTAATTTGTTTGGTTGTATGGAATTCCTTATGCAGATTTATAAATGTTACCTTAGAAATATGACAGCAGTGTGAAGGGCTGGATACACAGACAGTTGTTACACACTGCATTCACTAGCAACTCTGGAAGTCTATACATCTGAGAGATTATAATTTGTATACATTGCAGAGACTCCTCAAATGCAAGAAAGGCAAGGACTGATCCAAAACCCTGATTGAACAAGCAGCTTAAATTCAAGGACATGGACCCAACTTCAAGAAAAGATCATGAAGTATTTCACCTTGTACAAGTACTAGAAAATTCTCTTTGTAGGTGGTGGGGGTGGTTGTTGTTTGAGAATTTAGTCTAAAAAAGTAGGAAGAGAACCCAAACACAGGAAATTAAGTCTGAGGCTTCAGCAGAGTTGCAGTGACCTCCTCCTAAAGGCCTCAATAGGCAGAGAGATCTGACAATAGATTTCATGTTCCACAATTTTATATTACTTTATGTGTAATCTATTTGGGAACTAACAGATCCTTCATTCTATGGAAGAAAATCTTCCCTTATTTTTGCAATAAAARGTATCGGATATTGCAGAAGACACCACAGAGGTTTCTAAAAAGTGCAAAGATGCTCTTATTTATTAATACTTGCTGATATGGAATGTCCTTGAATGCCAGCTATCTTTTCCAAATAATCTCATTAGTAGTAGAATTTGCCCAGTACTACCTGATACCTCTCAGACAGACACATGTAAGGAAAAGTTATTTCTCATAAACATACATCAAATTAACTTGTCCTGTTTAAAACAGTTTTGCATGATTTCTAACACAGAAGAAGTCTGAGGACATATATGCATGAAATATGAATGAAAAGAAAACCCCAAACAACACAAACCTATCTTGTGGACAGATAGGACTTTTTTTGTGCTGAACATGTCAGAGAAGCTGATTACAGTATCAATTGCCCTGGCTGCTTGAGCTAGTTTCTCTAAAAGCAGAATTGGGACAGTACATACAAAATACATGAAAAYGCAAAACAGGTAGAAAGTGTGAATTTTAAGTACAGACAGAATTCCAGCCTATTTGAGTACTTAAAGAAACAGTGTCTATAGGTGCTATGGGGAGTTTCAGTCCCACATTAACATCCAAAAACGTCAAAAGCTTCTGAGAAACAGCCAGTCCATAMGGACACATTGCTGAAGACAGTTTTTCATCTTCAGAAAATATGCTGAGATTTCCCCCCCACCTCCCCCCAACATTATTTAAACTATCACAGATATTGTGTGGTGTAAATGCAAATACAAGATCTTTGGGACAGAATGTTAAATCTTTCCTTTGATCCACGGTGGAGAAGGTCCTGTTCATGGTGGAGCCCTTAAAGACTTGCCATCCTCAAGAAAATCCATTCTGAGATTCATTTGACCCAATACAGAAAGGCTTATATTCAGGCTGGCTGTTTGTTTGGAAAAGTGTTTAATTTTAAGGACAAAGAACTTTATTAGATCAAGTATCCCACCTCTGCTCTAGACTAAATGTGACCAAAGGCTTGTGTGCAGAATTGCCCCCTGTCCCCTCTTAGGGAACCAGGTAGGGGATGAGGGTATTTTGTGTTGCTTCTCTTGTTCTTCTGTTCTCTGGCAAAGCACCAGAAACAGGAGAAGCAAGGAGTCACCCAACACCCCTCATACAGCACTGGCACATGTCAACAGCTTCTCTTGGTTTCTTTCCACCATGTTCTTAGGTTTCTTGCTTAGTAGCAAAGATGAGACCTAATAAGCATATCTCATTGATTGAACCAACCTCATAAACATCCCCTGAGCTTCCCCAAGCTTCAGGTATGATGAAAGGTCATGAGAAGCAAAATCCCAAAGCCAAGATCAAAAACTGACAGCAGAGAGTTATGATCCAGAAACCAGCACTTCAAACTCCCTGGGGCATGATGTGTCATGGCGGTGGACAGGAAAGAAAGCAATTTCTAAAAGACTACATCACACACAAAATATTACTTAATATTCTATTCATCTTGAGGAAATGGATAGGGAGTTATTCCTACAGTTTGGATTGCAGTAGTAATACAACCTTTCCTTTTCTAGTGAGTATCTTTACACAAATGGACAGCTTTGTAATAAAACAGTTTCTCTTACCAAGCATTTCTTTCTTCCCCAGCTGCTCTGACCAGTAGCTGCTTAAAACAGCATGAGCAGATCCTTAAAAGAAATTGGAAAACAAAGTACAGAATTAAATTATAATCACTACTTTACAGAGTAAGCATAGTCAAAATGTAAATGTCATAAATCAAGTGCCACGTGTGTTTAGGGTAAGTTCTGTCTGCTGTGCAGACTCTTAAGGCTTTATAATTTCCATTTATGGTAAAGCAGTACTACTTCCACATCCTCAAGATTCAAAGGAAATCTTGCTAATCATCATTAGCTACAATTCTCAGCTAATAATGAAATGGTACCTAAGCAAAGAACAGCATCCTGCAGCAATCCAACACACTGAGTGCAATGTCAGAGAACAGGCAGGAACATGCCCTGCTGCCCTAAGCAGGCAGCTGAGCTCCCACAGGCCTGAGAACAGCAGCAGTGTCAGGAAACTAGGGAAGATGTCAGCTGAAATGCATTGGAAAAGAACCCAAACAAAAATCCAAAGCACCATAAAAAAAAAGAACACCAACAGAAGAGGATATAAATTTCCACTGYAACACTCATCCAGTAATGAACTAGACTCTCACTTTTATCTAATTGTAATACTTGAGGGAAAAGATCTGAAGAAGACACAAGAATATCTGGCCTAATGACAGTAAGAAGCTGATTTGATTTTTTCTGAATGAGTTGGCCTGTCATAAAAGTTTTTAGTTTAATGAGCACTCCTGCTATCCATATAAACCAGTAATTCATAAGAGACTCCAAAGTACAAAAACAGATTAATAAATCTGAATAAGAACCTTTTAATTGAAGTGAACCAAAAAGTATGAGCTGCTTATCATACAAACACATACCTGTAACAGGGTCTTCCAGAACTCCAACCCAAGGTGCAAAATATCTGGAGTAAAAATCATGGCCTTTTCCACTGGAATTTCCCTTAACAGTGAGTATGAGTCCTTTCAATTTTCCTGTCTTTTCAGCTGACAAAAAGTGTTGTGCATTCACTTTCAAGTTCTCCAACACAGACCTTGAATATAATTTTGAAAATTTATTGGCCCATAATTCATTTTACATGAATATAAGTACTGAAAAGAAAAAATAAAGCTTTAGAATCATCTTCCCTCCAATTCAAAACCAGCCCTAAAATATTAGAGGAGATAAGATCCCTAGCGTTGTCCTCACAATGGTATTTGACAGAAAAATCATCTGGAACCTCATGCACTCTGAATGAGCAGAGAAAAAACATCAAGCCATGCATTTCCTATTTATCCCTGAAAACAGAGCATCCTGAAGTACTAGCCACAAAAAAAAAAAAAAATCACCTTGTTTCAACATTTTAATCATTGAAAGAATAATTGCCTCACTACAGAATGTACCAAGTGCTCCACCTCCTTTCAGAGCAGGCAAATAACTAACACCATTCAGGYCTTCATGGCATTCTAAAGCAGTCTACAGCTGCCTGATACCTCCCTACAAAACAGTCTGAAAAAGTGAAATTATAAGTACTCAGCTGAGAATATTTCTTTTTCCCAATACCCCAGACTTAAACCATTAGTTAGGCCAAACTTCAAGTTTGCAATAATAGTAATTTGGCCTAATTAAAGAAGTTAGGTTTCAGCAGTATATACCTAAATCATACTTGAATTAACAATGAAATTCAGATGAGATTAACAAACGCTTTGGAATAATTTGAATTGGAATTTTCTCTCTAAAGCTACTTACTTACGGTGCTGTTAAGCATGTGTAAGCAGATTACAGCCCAAGGGAAGGAAGAATCCTGGGCACTCTGCCAACGTGCCCTGAACTGAAGCAGGACTCCCAACTTCCTGCCCGGTCACTGGATCACCTTTGGACTCAGATGGATGGGAAAAATCACTAAAAACTGCTTCCTACAGCTCCTTCTCTTGAAGACAGACTTCAGAATGATCTTAGCTTTGCAGCTTCAATAAGCTCACATTAAAAGATAAAATAACCACTTGACACAGAAATTTACATCAGAGTTTCTAATCTCCACCTGATTTAAAACTAGATACAAGAGCCTGGTATGTAAGGGATAAAGAGGCCAGCTCAATGTCTGCATTCTTGATTAACACAATTAAAGAGTGCAATATACCTGTCATAAGTGTCACTGAGGCGGACCAGGAGCTTCTTTGTGTCGGGAGAATAACGGATGTCTTGAACAGTCATGTCACCAACAGCTGCCTGGGGGAAATGCAGAGACAGAAAAACCATCATCCCTTGAATATAAAATACTATTCCCTTTGCATTTCTGTAGAGCACCTTCCCTGCTAGAAGAGGGCTTATGCAAGGTCTTCCATGCAACCCCTGAGCACATGCAAACACGAAAAGCAAATGCACCAAGAGTTTGAATGGATATGGGGGAGTTACAAGCCCCATGTATGTCAATTTGGGAAGAAATCCAGGATYTAGAGGAGGGCAAGGACACAGACTGCCCTCTTATGCACACAAAAGGCTGAAAATGCCATTGAAATAAATATTGACATTTTGGTCAATGGAAATGGGAGACACAGGTTCWGCTGCAGGACTTTGGAGAATTCCACTCCCTGAYCCACTGASTCATGACTGAGAGCTTTGAAGTTTGGTGTTTCCAACTCAGGAGCACTTCAAGCAGTGCTKGTCACCATTTTTTAGCCATTTTAATACATAAAAATAAGCAAAGCTATTAYAAATGTTTTTCTAAGACAACTGATGGATTCTTCTTTTACCTTTATTAATTCTTCTACTTCCTTAAGTTCCTGGAGAAAARAAAAATACACACACTGTAAAAAATGCAATTTATATGTATGTATCTATGCAACTACAGACAGACACATATACTGTCATACACATACAAACACATCCTTTCCTTGAAAGCCCATTGTGAAAAAAATTTTGACCAACCTGGGGGTGAGCTGTGTAAAGTGGCAAGTCCAGGACAATATGATCTTTCACTTGCCTGGCCTTTAATTCCCCACTCAGTGTCACAAACGTGAGAACTGAGTTTGTATTTTCTAGAGAGAGAACAATGCAACATTATCACACATTAGAATTTTAATCTAAATTATCATAGCCCTGGAAGTAGCTCAGTATATTCAGAAAAAGTTAGTTATGCAGCTCAAATCTATCTAGAGCAACACTSTATTCTGGGCAAAATTCCCAACTAACCCAATAAATCTGCTGAGGCTAATAAACACAGCAATTGTCAGGGAATCATTCCTGCATTTGCCTAGAATGAATGGAAATGCCCTTTTAACAGAAAGAGCAATACTCCTTATTCATCAAATCCTGCTCTACCTCTCCCAGAAGACATTTGCATATTTAGCACTTTTCATAAACCAGAGTAACAGCAGGGCATGGGAATCWGAGGACAGGCATCAGACTACAGCCTTCTAACTACAGAGCAGCAGTAAAAGGCAATACCCAGGGTATCTCCAGTTGTGTTCTACAGATATTCTGAATGTTTAATTACCTTTGTCTTAAAAACAGAGATGTTAATTAGAAGCAAATGTTCTAAAAAGGCTATGGTAATACATGGGCTGTAAACCTACTTTGTACGTGAAATAACACAGCAGCTGATGCAAGAGTAGCATGACCACAGAGAGGAACTTCACTGGCTGGGGTGAACCAYCTGAGCCCAAAGCAGGAACCTTGGAAAAATAAAGTTTATTCAGTGCTATTAAGWGGAAGAAGTCTATATCTTAATTTTATCTCWAYATATATAGAGTGACGATGTTTCAATTAATCAAAATGCATGCTACAATCAGTTTTGGTCCTAAACACMCTTCTATGTACCCATTTTGCACTGATTTTTCAGAATAGCTATCCCTTTTGAAYCAGGTCAACAACCTGTGCATGCTGCACAGATTTGCCTTTGTCCTGAACAGGTATTATTTAGAAGATAAAGCCTCCAATGTCTGTGTGTATTATGAAATCCTACAGAGGCAGAGTCATGATCTGTACCACCTGCAGGCCAGGTTACTGTTTACAGGCCATAGATGGTATTGCTGGTATAACAGAGCCTCTACTGGAGTTAGCTCAGTAGTGAATTATTTTGCTTAAACCAACAGTTAAGTCTGGTAAAAGCCTCTAATGCCTACYAAYCCTTCATTTCACTAGAAATCATATYTCTACTTGCTGTTTAAAAAAATTGTAACACACACGTATGATACTTTGTTTCCTGTAACTTTTGCACATGCATTTCAAGTGAATAATTACCATACAAACACAACAAGAAGTGAAAAAGGAAAGAAATCTTTTTTAATCSAAACCAGTATTGYCRCTGCTACTCTGGAAAGTTCATGCAYTAAAGTCAGTCCCYTCTAATAAAAACAACCAGAACCCAAATAAACCCTGTGGTGGAGGCTGATGGCCCCAGCAGTGAAGTTCTGTGGGGGCTGGCCCAGCCCAGCCGTGAGCTCATGCACTGCTCCACGTGGGAACTGTGCCTGGGAGCAGGACATGGAGGATTCCTGCACACGCCTGAGGGGACACAAAGGTGACCCAGAGCTGCCTGGACACTCCAGACACTCAGCCACACTTGGACTGAGAGGACATTGAGCACTCCCAGAAATTCACATGTCCCTAAAATAACAGAGTTGACTGGTTTGGCTTTTTCTTTAACTAACATTAAATTAAACATACTGATTGAAGGTCTGCAGAGAGATACGCTGTGCCCAGGAGCCAATTCATGTTCCTACACCACTACACCAGTGCATGTTCCWGAAGCAGATGATAAACAACATTCTGATGTTCCTGGCTCACTCCCACCAGCCCTCAGCACACRCAGTCTCAGGTGTAGCTGAGTGACCAAATTCCTTTGGAAGAACTGTGCACCCCTTGGGCAGTGTGGGCCGAGGCCACAAAGAGCCCATTAGTACCAAAAGCACTGTCATGACAAAGAAGTTGGCATTTTGTATGCTGGTAGGGATGGGTGATTGAAAATAAACATGTTAAACATATTGGCAAAATGCTAACATAAAAAAGGAAAAGTACTGTAACTTCTTGCTCCAAGCAATTAGTCTAACTCWAAAATAAATTCCAATTTATTAACAGGAGCAAGCAATTGTAGTTAAGACTATCCTTAGTATTTTTAATTACAGAGACTGTACAAAATCCTACTCCCTGAACAATGCATCAGACAACAAAGATGACAAACATGACTCCTTAACCTGGMATCTAAGTCCAGAGCAGTGGATGAGCCCCTTGGCTCAGGCCACCACACAACTGCCAAGTGAGCAGATTCAGCAAGCTGAAAATTAATCCACAGATTGAGTCTGAATGAATTCTGCATTTGTCTGATGTTTTCTTGWAAGCAGAACCACTAACTTTTGGTGAAGTCATCTCCAGGTTTCAGTTTTCTGATGAAAGCTGTTTCTGAAAGGTTCATTTCTGCTGCAATTTTTTGGTGCAAATCTTCATCCAGGTCCTAGGGAAGACATAACAAATCCAGTCAAGAACAGGCCAAAAAATGCAGAATCAAACTTTCTGTCAAATACAGAAATTTMATTTTCTATTATAATAAAACATGGATTCAGTTTTAATTCACAATAATCTGTGAGAGTAAAAAAAAAAACTTTAAGTGGGACAACCCACTCCCTTGGTAGGAGCTGAGAANTGAGAAGAGACAAATTGGAAAAAAAAAAAAAAAGAAACAGCTGGAGTTTACAAAGTGGCTGTGATTTAAGCCAGTGGACATTGATCCCAAGATACCCAAGCCCAGGGATTGTATAACATTCTCCCTGGCCCATGTTCCACTGCTCTTTCCCCACTGTTATGCTGACTGGCCAGGTTTGAGAATCTAATCTTTACTGAAACTCAAGGGAAACCAAGTACTGAAGGGACCTGATCAAGTTCAGCCTCTGAGATAAAAATGTGCCCTTTAAACTTGAATTACTTCCTTCAATAACTAACCCTTCTCAGCCAAAATCCCACACTACAGCTACAAACCAATTACTGATCAGTCCACTGGAGCTGCACTTGCAGACTGAAGTCTGTACAGTTAAACAACATTCCAACACTCTACAGCACAGTTACACTGCCTTCATCCCAGGAAGAGTTCAGGACAGTTAGACTGCCTTTATCCCAGGAAGAGTTCTGTCACTTACTGCAAAGATCCTACACCAGAACAAAGAGCAGTGAAAATGTYATTAGAATAACCTTTCTTTTTAATAGCATGGAACTTTATTGAAACACTGCCATCCTGTGGCACCTCTGAAACACAGAGAGGACTGGTTTTGCCATTCCTGCCTTTCTCCTGATTTTTTCTGTAAAGCATCCGCTGAGGCTCTGGAGGGAGCAGAGACCAGTTGTTTTGCATGGCTGCATCACACTTCCTTCAATCTTAGACTAAAATGCTGAATTAGGATCTCAGCTTTAGCTGTAACACTAAACCCTTTAYTTCCAGGAACTGGAGAAAAATTTAAACATCTGCATCCCAAAGTCATGCAAGTAAGGTAGCTTCATGATATCTTGATGTAACAAAGTAAAATTAGTATAAAAATGAAATTAGAAGGTCATAATTTTAACACAGAGATAATTTTGAGAGTATTTAGATTTAATGGGGCCAAAAATATATCTGAAAAGAGATGCTCCCAGCCATAACTTTGGCTGACCTGGTAAGTAGGCAATGTTATATGAGATTCAGACAGACTTGGGAACTCTAGAAAGGATTCATGTTGGCATTACGAGCTGTTGCCACTGGCTACTCTACATATATTTTCATATTTACAATTTTTATCAGGAGTTACTACGCAAACAATACAAGGCCTGTAAATTTCTAATCCATCTTCATAATTATTTTTGTTAGAAGTCGGTACCAATTAGCACCAACTGTTCACAATACCCTGACGAGGAGGATAACTACTGTCAGCTGCACCAGAACTACCGTGCAACATTGAAGCAATAAAAACTGGTTGCTTAAACTTGGCTAAAGCTGAACCCAACACACTAATGGTGAAAGAGTCACATCGAGGTCTGTACCTGCTCTTTTTCCTTCCATAGAAAGAGGAAAAAATCAAGAAAAAAAGGGAGAAAACCCAAAACAAAATCAAACCCCACAGTTTAATCCTTCTACTGAGCACTGATTCTGTTTTACAGCGTTACTTTTCAGAGTTCACTCTGAATCCTTCTTAATTCTTGAGAACTTTTATTCTGAATTATTCTTGAAGAAATTAARCCATTTCTCTTAACTCAAAATAAATCCAGTCTGTTTCTTAACAAAATATTTTTAACAGCTTTAACAAAWACGTCAAACGTTGTCTTGTATGACATCATTTTGATGGAAAAAAAAAAGCACTCCTTTGCTAATTTCTCTGTATTCTCGTGCCACAGCAAACAAGTCTGGAAAACAGAAGTCTCGAGCAAAGAAAGCAAAGTTTAACGCAGTGCTGAGTGCTCAGGCCAAAGAGAGAACGGCAAATGTCATTGCAGTACCTCAAAACACAGTTGGGTTTCTTTAACTTACATTTTCAAGCAGACAAACTGCCGCAGGATTTCCAGAAAACGGCCGGTTTGTAAATGCATCAACCGTAAAAATGGGAATCTGCATGGTCGTGTGCACCTGTTTAGCCGCAGGCTGTGCTCTGCCAGGTGCTCTCCAACCTGTTTTACCCAGACCAGCACAGCCCCAAGTTAAAGCTCTCCTGACGGCAGGCGGAGCCAGCGGGCCCATCCCGTCACTTCCTAGCGCCGACACGGATCGAGACTACTTCCTACGCCCCTGGCACTCCGCACTGATTTATTATTATTTTTTTAATTAAACCACACATTTTAACCTCCCTTGCCACAAGCCCCTGAACGCCTCAGCGCGCCCTTTGCCCACAGAGCCCGGCCCAGTGTGACTGAGGGAGGCGGGATCCTGCCCGGCTCGGCAGCTCTGCTGAGGAGACGCGGGCAGCAGCCATGGCGTGCGCCCACAGCGGGCAGCCTTCCTCATCCTCACTGCCTCCCAAAGCTGCGCCGAGGGAGAGGGACAGGCTGAGCGAGAGACAAGCAGCCGCCGCCATCAGCGCGCGCGAGAGGCGGTAGCGGCGCCGTGAGGGGATACCCGGGCACGCGCGCGCCCCGCCCCCGCTCCTGGCCGCGCGCGCTCCCGCTTGGCGCCAAAACCAGCGGCGGCGGCCGCGTGACCGAGGGAGGAGCGTGCACGCGCCCGGGTGGTCACTTAGCAGAGGAGGCGGCGAAAGGCAAAGGCGGAACGCCCCCTCCCCTACCCCGCATGCGCAGTCGCTCCCTTCACCATCCCCCCCCCGCTCTCCTGCCGTGAGTGGCGCGTGCGCSGGAGCCGCCCAGGCGGGTGTGAGGCGGCGCGCGGCGCGGGTATCGCGATAGTCGCGCGGCCCGGACGCTCCGCTGCCCGTGGGCGCTGCGCAGCTGTGGGCCCGCCGGACGGCTCGGCAGAGAGCGAGAGGCGCGTCCTGCCCGGCGCGAGCGGCTGCCGGGGCACGGCCAGGGGTGCGCGAGAGGCTCGCGGTGAGCGGAGAGGGCGAGCGGGTCGGGAGAGCGGCGGCGGGGCCCGCCCGGGGGGCTCGGCGGGCGGAGGTGCCGTCGGCCGGGGGCTCGGGGCCCGGCTGGGGCCGGGTCAGGCCTGGCGCGCGCCCGTGGGCGGGGGAGGGGGAGGCGGTGCGGAGCCTCGTTCCCRATCGCGGCCGCCATTTTGAGCGGTGGAGCCGAGGGCGGCGGCGGCAGCGGCCCCGGGAGAGCGGCGGGCGGCGGCTCCTGCGGCGGTGAGGGGGCACGGGCCGGGCGGGCAGCACAGCGCAGCACCTCCGAGGCTAGAGGTGGGCAGCGGGACGCGGCGGGAGGCGCGGCGGGAGCGGGGCAGGCGAGTGGCGGGCGCCCCGCGGAGGCGCGGTAAATGGCGGCGGGGAGCGGGCGGGGGTCAGGGCCGCGGTCTCGGGAGGACGGCGGGAGGCGGGATCGCGGCGGCTCCGCGCCTGCGGAGGCGGCGATGGCGGCTCCCTTTGTGGGACGGCGGCGGTGCCCCCCCTCACACGCCCCAGCCACGCACACGCCCCCGCCGCCCCCGGCTGAGGGCAGACAAAGAAAGGCCTTGTGGCTTCAGCCCCTTCCTCAACTTGTTGCGCTGCAAGGGAAAAAACAACCAAAAAAACCAAAGCGCACGAAGCTTTACGGAGCGGATGTGCGGCGTGCTCGGAGTAAATGCCGAGCTTTATGTGCCGTCCTGCCCACGTGCTGCCCGCCGGCCACGCGGTGCTCCAGCAGCGGCAGCCCCCGTGGCGGCGGTCAGTCCCCGCCGTGGCGGGCTCAGAGCCCGCTGGCATGTGCTTGGATGGCCGGGAACAGAAATAAAGCTCATGATCCATCACGTTTTCAAAATAAAATCTTAACAGATTTATTTTTTAGGGCGGGACTTAGGCACGGACAGAAACTCAGGGGTTTTTTTTATTTCTGTTTTGTTGGGTTTGGTTTTTTTTTAGGATTTAAATTAAATAAAAGATGGATTGGAGTGGAAAACACAATGGGCCCAATGATACAACCAATGACGGAACAGTGGTACGACTCCGAGGCCTCCCATTTGGGTGCAGTAAAGAAGAGATTGTTCAGTTTTTCCAAGGTACCTCCAGTRTAGTCGAAGTGTAATGGGTTTCTTTAGAGTTTTTTGTATGTTTTACACAGTGTTTTGTACATGTTTAATAGCTGTTAATGGGGTGGAGGGGGGGGATTGTGGTAAATCAGTTTATCTTAATTAAGATTTATGCCTGTAAATGAAGCACAAATAACCGTAGATACAGTAGAACACAAAATGTACCTGATTTTGTCGAGGTGGGAAACATACCTTGCCCAGGGGGGTAACCTGAATGTTAGCATTTGGATCAGTTAAATTGCTCGATCGGTAGCTATGTTTTCTTCGTGTAACTTAGGTGGTTGTATTTTTGTATAATCTAAACAGAAAAGTACGGCTAAATCCATAAATGTTTAATGCAAAGATCATGGGCTTGTATTGTTGGGTGATGGGGGAAACAAGGTGGTTTTCTTTTTCGTTGTTGTTGTTTAGATATGCTTTAAGTATTTGCTACAGATGGGAATGTTTCAGCCTTTAACACTGTTCCCCTTGACGGGGTTATTTGTCCTTGGGTTAAAGGGTTGGAAATCGTGCCAAATGGGATAACATTGACGCTGGACTACCAGGGGAGAAGCACAGGGGAGGCCTTCGTGCAGTTTGCTTCAAAGGAGATAGCAGAAAATGCTCTGGGGAAACACAAGGAAAGAATAGGGCACAGGTGGGGATGGAGAGTTTGGGATGGTGTTAAATCTTTCTTTTTTGGGGGTTGTGGGTCAGTAATGCTTTTGGGGGGTTGGGGACCATTGGGGAATTGGCTGTTTTTAAGAATTTTTATAACTGATCCTAAGTTAACTGGGGAAATACAGTAGATTTGGGGGGTGGGGGAGAGAGTATTGCACTGGGTAGTTTGCTAAACTCAGAAAACTGTTTCAATCATGCTCGTGTAGGGTAATTTGTGATAAATGCTGCTATAGCCATTGTTTTTCAACAGTATGTTTCTCATACTGGAAAGACATCTTTAAGCTTAATTTGTACAGCTAGAATTTTCACATAGTAATTTTTGCCACTCCAAAGTGGGTTTTTTAAAATACACTTAAGATTCTTACAGTTTTGAGGAGAAACTTAAGTTGTATGGTATTTCTAGTCACTGCTATTGGCTTGTACGYTTGGCTCTAGAAAATGTAGTATGGCCTTTTGTAAAATTCAGACTGCTTCTGCCTGTGTTCTTACTGGTGCCTTGAAAATCCTCTCTTATTAGATACATTGAAATCTTCAAAAGCAGTAAGAGCGAAATCAGAGGATTCTCTGACATGCCAAGAAGAATGATGGGACAACAGCGACCTGGACCATATGATAGACCATTAGGAGGAAGAGGGGGTTATTATGGAGCTGGGCGTGGAAGTATGTATGACAGAATGCGTCGAGGAGGTGGTGGATATGACGGTGGTATGTTCATCTAATGAACACAGGTTCTCTTGGCAGTTTCATGTTTCTGACATACTTGTCAAGAAATAAGAAATGGCAGTAGCTGTAATGCCCATTAGGTTGGATGTATTTATCTGGGGAAAAAAATTGTAATATATCAAAAYGTGTGGCTGAGTATTTAAGATGAATGTTAATAATAAGGGAGCTATTTTCATTACAATCAGATCTTTCCATTTGCATGTTTCAGTCTGTGTTACATAAAAAGAAATGTACTTTTGCACCATGTTCAGAAATCCAGGTTTGACAGTCTGCAGAGGCTATTTGCAAAGTGCTGGCTGCCCAGAGACTGCAGAAATGAGTGTTGTGTGTGCATTGCTCTGTGAACTGTGAGCAGTGATGTGATGGCTCCTCTCCTTCTCTCCACTGCACAGGATATGGTGGCTTTGATGATTATGGTGGCTATAATAACTATGGCTACGGAAACGACGGCTATGACGACAGGATGAGGGATGGGAGAGGTAAAAGAAATTCATAGCTTGTCTGAAAAGGTTTCCCTGTTACTTGAGTTGCAAGACACAGTATTTCCAAGACAGAGAKAGTAGATTCTGCTGTTTGGTAAAGAAAGCTGTTTAAAAAGGGGAGGGGCCTGGGGAGTCGTAAGAAAAGGTAAATAGATTGCTTAGCAGGGCTTCTGGTTAACRTTTGGGCTGATACATGGGAAGTGTAAACACCATGCATTCACTGGTATATTTAAGTGGTTTCAGAAAAAGAGTAGTGATGACTTTTGGCTTTTCATGATCTTAGAGGTGTGTGGGTTTTTTTGGTTTGGGTTTTCCAATAGGCATGGGAGGCCATGGCTATGGAGCTGGAGATGCAGGGTCGGGGTTCCATGGTGGAGGTCATTTTGTTCACATGAGAGGGCTGCCTTTCCGAGCCACGGAAAACGATATTGCTAACGTAAGTACCAYGGGGAAAGGGCTTCTCATGCCAGCAGCGTGCGTGTCCCTGGCTGTCCCAGCCCAAACTGGGGGAGCCTTCTCAAACCAGTCACTGCTACATCTGCACAAACYTAACCAGCTTTTACAAAGCTACTGTCTGAGGTGGGATTACCAGAGAAGTCAGCAAAGCTATATTTAACATTAATCCCTGCACTCTCTGCTCGTTCCTTTCCATCAAAGATGGATTGTGGAGACAACAGTTGCTGTAGTCAGTATCCTCATTTTAAGGCCTTTAGGATTTTTTTAAGCTTATCTGATTTTGTCAGAATGACAGAAGGTGTGAAACTTAAATTGCTTAGTTTGCATATTTGTTTGTTCGCCTTTCTGAGACTTCATTTCAGGAGGGGCAGGGTGGCAGGCTGTGTTGGCTTGGAGAGGACTGCATCCCTCTTGTGAGATCAGGGTGGCCGGTAGAGGTGCATCTGCAGCATCTTGGGAATCCATTCTTGAGTCAGTGCAGATACGCTGTTGTTGGGGAAAAGGTTTTCTTGGGACACAAGGCCTGGTTTAAACATAGCACATCTTTGGAGAGAGGCTGTTTTGCCAGTGGCACCTATGTATTACATATACAGAGCTCCGTTCTTAAGCTTTTGCTTGTTTGCTTTTGTGGGCGGGTTGGTTTACTTAAATGGAGGTGTATTTTCTTATGCCAGTTCGATTGTTCCATTTAGGGTAAAGACTCTGTGACAACAAGGGYCAAAAGTCAGGCTTAGATCTGGGGCAGTGAGGAATAGCAGTGCTATTGACAGGCAGCTTCTCTTGAATTCTTGAATGCGTCCTTGCTTTGAGAAATCTGGAAGAGCAGAGCCAAATGGAAACCRGCTGATGATTTTCTTGTCCGGGATGCCATCACATTTACCTGTGTTGCTCAGAGCAGTGTGTGGGCAGGAGTTGTTTGTATCTGTGCATTCAAAGAAAGCTCCTCAGGCTCTGTAGCTGCAGCTCTCCAAGCTGTGCAGTAACAATGGGTTGTAAACGTAGGTTGACCTATGCTGAATGTCCCACAACCACTAAGTACTACTTGAGAAATGAGCAGTTAAATCTGTGCGGTAGGATGACATTGAATTAAAGCAGTGCACCACTAACCATGCAAATGGAAAAAAAGTACCTGGCTTGAATTCTGATTAACATGATTGGTTTTTTAATTTGTTTTTTCCTTAGTTTTTCTCACCGTTGAACCCTATAAGAGTTCACATTGACATTGGAGCAGATGGAAGAGCTACAGGAGAGGCAGATGTGGAGTTTGTAACACACGAGGACGCAGTAGCTGCCATGTCCAAGGATAAGAATCACATGCGTGAGTGTCGCGTTCCCTGGCTGCCGCTTGGCCAGGCTGGGGCGGGGCTGGGAGCAGCACATCCATCCTGAGGTTTTCCCAGTTTTCCACATCGCAAACTCACTTGTTTGTGGCCTGCTGCCTGTAAGGGGGGTGGAGGGTTGGTTTGTACTTCTGCTTCTGGTCTGGAAAACAAAATACAAACTGAGGCTTTTCTGCTTCTTGCAGAGCATCGGTATATTGAGCTGTTCCTGAATTCCACTGCTGGAGGTGGCTCTGGAATGGGAGGCTATGGCAGAGATGGAATGGGTACGCATCAATTGCACATTCAGCTGATGCTGTGCCAAGTCTAATGAGTTCCAGCCTTGTAACATTGCACTTGTGGCTTTGCAGATCAAGGGTACGGCTCTGTTGGTAGAATGGGAATGGGCAGCAATTACAGCGGTGGATACGGAACCCCTGATGGCCTGGGTGGATACAGTGAGTACAAGTTCTCCTCTAAGTGTTTGTGAGTGGCTGGGGGGGACAGAGGTGCTGGGCTTTGGGCTGGGAGAAGGGAAAGAGGGGCAGTGGTTTCTGAAACTCAATCTCTGGGGCCTTTGCACGTTGTGCTATAGACACTGGTTAAGAGCAGTAGTGCTGGAGCATTGTTGGTGTAAGTTGTCACCTTCAGCGGTTGCTCTGTGTCACCCCTCCCGCTTTTCCTTTCTTTAAGGTGTGTATGTGTGACCTTGTGCCAATTGTTTGCAGGTCGTGGCAGTGGAAATAGTGGAGGATACTATGGGCAAGGCAGTATGGGTGGAGGAGGATGGCGTGGGATGTATTGAAGGATAGCCTTGCTTCTGCAAAACATCTTGGAAGAAACAGTCCCTGGTCTACTAGACTTTCTTACAAAATTTAATTTCTTTTGTATTTTAAGAACTTTATAATGACTGAAGGAATGTGTTTTCACAATATTATTTGGTAAGCAACAGATTGTGATGGGAAAATCTGTTTTCTGTAGGTTTTATTTGTTGCATACTCTGACTTTAAATAAATTTTTATATTCAAACCACTGATGTTGATACTTTTTATACTAGTTACTCCTAAGGATGTATTACATATTCCAGACTACAGTCGGTTTAAAATGTTGTACTATGGTTCCATAAAGGTGGTTGTACTGTAACTCCTATGAACACTGATTCAGTTCTATGTAATCTTGGTCTAGTGAACAAATTGAAACATTCACTTGTTTAARGGGAGAAGGGGTAGATGAATAGGTTAGTTTACTTGGTAATTACTTTCTTAAACCCTTTTGGTAAGTTGTATGTAATAACAGCAGCACAGCAGAAAGCTGTGCAGGCTCAGTCACTGTTCCAGCTTCCTCCTGCTGCCAGCGCCCCCTGCAAATGCACAGCCGTGAAGGAGCAGCACCCCCTTTGTGCCTCCACAGCACCCAGAGCCACGCTGGTCTCCACCTTGCTGTAGCGTTCAGAGCCTGCATTTCACACGTGTAACCAGCCTAACAAACAGCACAGCTTGTAGCTAACACCACATAGGTCAAATACTAGTTCATTTGATGCTGCTTTCTTCTGATCTTTTTCACAAACATGCTTTTAGAAAGAGTGGGGGATTTGGAAGCAAGTTACTTATTTTCTTTCTTGAATTTATTGTATTTAAACATGGTTCAGCATTTTTTTCACTGCAGGGAGCTGATTTGTCTGTATTTGTTCAAAGTTTGCAAAGCCATTCTACATAGGAGCTCATTGGAAGCCAAGATCTCTAAAATATCTATAGGCCCGATACCTTTTCAGTAACACACAACCCAAACACGGTGATAAAACTTCTTGTGCATTTGTGACATGTAAGATATGTAAGAAACTTATTGTTTGAAGACACTTAACATACCTGATGTGTAATGGAAAAAGGTATTTATTCTTCTGAGCCAGTGTGATCTCCCAAATTAACTGCTTTGTCCTCAATGCCTCCCTTAAAATGTCAAATGTGATCTTGGGTATTGCAAGTCTGTCACCTGTTTTGCTAGTACTGTGTTATATCTGTAATAAATGTCTTCTTGTGGGAGAGAGGAGAATGGAGTTTATTTCACCAGAGACGGTGTCTGGGTGTCAAAGGGAGTGGAAGAGCTGCAAAGGGTAACTGGCACAGGAACCTTTCCCAGCACTGGAGCAGTGTTTGCCAGGAAGGGGAGGGGAAATGAGTTCTTAAGCAATGTTGCTCTGCAGAATTAGGGGGCACTTGGTCTGTTGCCAGGGAAGCTGAGGTGTTTCCCAAGTGGCAGTGGTAGCACCAGAGTTAATTCAATTGCAGAAGTACCTCAGAGTGAGGTGGAGGAAAGGTGCACTCGCAGGAGCCCGTTATCGTGGGCGCAGCAGAGAGCGAAATGCTGCAGCTCTGCAGCGCCTCCTCCCTCCCCTGGGAACAGCTGGGGCTCCATCTTGGGAGGAGGAGCTGACACCTGCCCGGCCTGGCCTTTGGAGAGCGCTGGGCTGTGCTTGGGGCAGAGTGAGCTCACTGCAGCCCCGGGAGCTGACACCTGCCCAGCCTGGCCTTTGCAGAGCAGGCTGGGCTGTGCTTGGGGCAGAGTAAGCTCACTGCAGCCCCGGGAGCCGACACCTGCCCGGCCTGGCCTTTGCAGAGCAGGCTGTGCTGTGCTTGGGGCAGAGTAAGCTCACTGCAGCCCTGGGAGCTGACACCTGCCCGGCCTGGCCTTTGCAGAGCAGGCTGTGCTGTGCTTGGGGCAGAGTGAGCTCACTGCAGCCCCGGGAGCTGACACCTGCCCGGCCTGGCCTTTGCAGAGCGGGCTGGGCTGGGCTGTGCTTGGGGCAATCTGCGCTCACTGCAGCCCCGGGAGTGGACACGAGTCCCTTGTGCCTGTCCTGTCCCTTCACGGCATCAAGAGCAGCGCTCAGCCCCGACCCTCGGCTCCCAGCAGCAGCACCGAACGGCAGAGGAGCCGTGAGCAGAGCTGTGCCCGCTCCCAGCGGCCGGGGCAGTGCAGTCCCGGCTCCTGCGGGGCAGCGCCGGGCACGGCAGGGCTGCCGGGAGGAGCCGGGGCTGCCGGGGGGCGGGCGGAGCACACACGGGCACTGACCCTGCCGGGGCCTGCACGGGGGCACGAGGAGCAGGGACCGACTCTGGGGCTGGTTAACACCCCCAGATCAGCACGGCAGAAGTGGCTTCATATCCAAAAGGAATAAAATGCTGCTCTGATCCTGTCTGACAGTTCCAGGTTCTTGTGGGTACTTCCTGTGCTCTTCTCTGTGTGAGAAGGATTTAGAATCAAGAGAGGGTTTTACAGAAAGACAGAAATGCAGCATCAGTCACAGCAGTGTCCAAAAATCTTAAAAGCAGGCCAGGTATGTAGTCTGATGCCAAGGAAACCATATGGAACATCCAGCATCCATTTTGGTCAAGGCAGAAGTCTTACCTGCAGTCAGTAACAGCAATCTGAATATTACACACTTTTCCTATGCAAACAGGACAGCACTGAGGGGAGGAAAAGATGGCAGTTAAGCAATAAATTAATTCACTGCACATTATGGAAATGCACTATATTCTTGTTTTAAAAGATTGCCTATTTTAAATTATTTCTGTTTAGTTGCATCCCTTTTCAGAAAYTATTTAGAGCAATACAGATTAGCTTTATCCTACCATCTCTATCCTGCATCAAACCCTGCTGCCTCCCTGCCTGCCCCACAAAAGCCCACCTGGAAACACCCTCAGGAAGCACATGAGCAGCACCTGATTGTGTCTTTGACAGGGTACCCCACCCCCCAGCACAGGCAAAGGCTCTCTAAGCAACTTAATAAAGTAAAATACTCTGAATTACAAATTCAAATTAAGTGACATTATTCTCAGATAACTTAAATTTATTCTTTTCCAAAAGTTATTTACAGATTTACAAGTATTTGTGTGGTATTTTACAAAAAGTTACATCAGGTCATTTTAAAAACAATTTTCTTTACAAAAGCTATATAAGCAACTACATTGAGGTGTTAAAAAGAATAGCTATGTTAGCTTTTGGGATATTCACTAAATCCCTGTCCTCAGAGACAAAGCCAAGCTAAACAAGGTGCARGGACAGCTAAAGGACCTGTTTGCAGCCTCCCTTTTGCTGCCAGCAGTGCTCTCCAAGCCCATGGCTGAAGGAACTACAGGGCTGGTAATCCTGGAGGATCCAGGGCTGGAGCCCAGGCCAGGAGTGGCTAAAGGGAGGAGGGTGCAGTGCAGTGAGCTGGAAGTGAGTTTATCAAAGGATATAATTTCTGTTTGCCTATGGAAAGAACAAGGATCTTACGTTCCARCAAAAGTTACCATCAGTGACAAGAGTGGGTAGACTCAGAAGGGCTCAAAAGTGCTCTGCAAAAAAATGAAGTTTAGGAACCAGCTGTGAAGGTTTGAGAAAGATGGTGACAAAATAAGGAAGAAGCTCCCTGTGCAGCACAGAAAGGATGTGATCCCCAGCACTTCATCCCAGCCTTCCTGGGTGGTTTCTAGAGCTATGAGTGGCTACACATACAAGCTGGAGAGCATGACTTGCATGAAAACGCTGCAGAGACTTGCTCAAGGTTACAATGTCAGAGAAGAGGCCTGTGCTCAACAGCTCTCTTTCAGTGGAAACACAGAGATACCAAACTCATAGTTCATGTGAACAAATCATTCAGCAAAACACACCTTCCTCCAGGAAGTGCCCCGAGCACTGTTTGTTCCCTGGCTGAGCACAGCTCCCCTCACCTGGGACTGCACAGAGCAGCTGCAGTGCCATACTCTGGAATGTACCAAATCCTGTGCCCTGGCTGAGCACAGCTCCCCTCACCCTGGGGCTGAGCACAGCTCCCCTCACCTGGGACTGCACAGAGCAGCTGCAGTGCAATGTTCTGGGATGTTTTGGGATGTTCTGGGATATTCTGGGATGTACCAACTCCTGCTAATGCAGAGGTAAACGAGCACACGAATTTGGCAACAACTTCTCAGACCACTGCATTAATTGCCATGCTTTTTTCCAGTACAATTTAAAACCAGCTACTGCAGGGATCTGCTTCCCAACAGCCTGTCACAGGCACAGGATGAGGTTGGACTTGTGGCACATCAGCCGGTAGGAGTATCACCTTCCTCCAGATCATCTTAACAACTGAAATATTCATCCAACACACACTAACACTGAGTCTCCTGTATAAACTGCCCTGCTTCCTCCCAAAAAAAGCTGCTGAGGCATTTGGCAGACCAACATATCCTTCTGGGTTTTTTTTTTCTTTTTAGATGTGCATTTTCTACATTTGGGTCCCATTGTCTCCATTTGTTTCAAGAGGAAGCAGAGAAGTAACTCATTCACAGTACCTTGGAATTCCAACTCCACACTGCTTACCTCAAAGTCTGGAAATGCTGTTTACATTCTTTAGTTGGTGTGGTGGTTTGTACAGGATGAGCTGAACAGCAGAATGAATAAATCTCTTATGGCACGTTGGAGGAGCACCTCTGTATCAGAATGGCGTGGCAGGAGTCACAGACCCGCACAGGCTTTGGTGAGGAGGGCAGAGGCAGCTCATTGTCAGAGCAGGCATTGCAGAAGATCTCCCCACAGTTCCTACAGTGATGCTAAAGCACAGGCAGAAGATGAAAAATTTAAATTTACAATGGAAATGTACTTGGTAATTGGATACCAACAAACAATACAGACAGCACAACCCAAAATGCAATTCCTGACTCCTTCTTGGAGCCAGTCTGCAAAAGAAAATGGATCTACATCCCAAACTGTGATGCAATCCTACTCAAATGATGTTTGTCTAGGATTGCACCACAGACAAACACATGGTCTTTCCAGACTTACATATATATCTACATGGATGTATGTATGTATGTGCTGAAGATTTCATTCAAACTCTGGATTTAGGATGTATTCTGCTATAGAAAAATACAGCATGAGCAATGATATAATGATATCTGAAACAGTGGATGCCTCTGTCAGGTAGCTAATTGAGATTTAACATAAAAAGGTAAAGGAAACTTCCTGCACAAATTAGTAAAGCCTGGAAATTAGGGTTACATTTTACTTTAAAACTACAAACTCATATTTTCTTACTCTAGTATATAAAAAATGCCACGAAAGGACTTCTACACATGTCAAATTCTAACAGTGCCAGAGCTGATMAGAGTTTGAGATAACAATTCCACAAGGTAGTTAAATAATTTTTAACAAAGTTGCTCTGTGGAACTTTACTATGACACTGTTTCTTTTGAAATTAGGGCCCAGCTGCATTGTATGTATCAAAGAACTAGAAAAGTATCTCAAAAATACCTCTGCTTTTACCYGATCATTGACATGTCATGCCATACCTCAAAGAGAATTTACATACTTGTAATAATAATTACACAATACTTGTAAACACGTTGGGAGAAATCTTGTTAAAGTTTTACCTTCCTTTTGGAAAGTGAAAATTCCTTTTCACACAGCTTGCAATGAGTGGCTTCTTTGTCCTTCAGCCAAACCTGGCCCTGGAGAAAAAATTATCATAATTATATTTATCTGATGAAGTTAAACTCTGGGCTCCAGGGGACAAGAAAAATCAAGCACAGAACATTCACTGCCTGAGTGCTCAGTGCCCTGGGAGCACTGAAATGTCACAAAGACACCCTAGAGCAGCACAGGACTGCTCCAAAACACAGCAAAAAAGAGCAGAGGTGCACAGGGAACATGCTTGAGGTGCTAAAGCTGGGCAGTGGCTCAGCTGGGAGAGCACAAAGGCATCCAAGCCTCCAAGTGAAGCCAATGCCCCTGCTCAGCACATGGGAACAGCCTTCAAGATGCAGGAAAGCAAAAAAAAACCCAGGACAGTGCCAAGAATTATCAATTTCCTTCTGTTTAAACCACTCAATAAACCCAGAAGTCTGCAGAAGTCTGCTCAGCCATTCCTGTCACTCTCACCTGGACTGCAGCAATGTGCCAGGTGACACACCAGATGATCAAACCTGTGCAGACAGAATCTCTGCTCTCAAGTGCTCCCTGCTGTCTTTAACAAAGTCCCAAACCTGCTGACATTGCACATCATACTTTATCAGCTTTCTTCTACAGGTTCACTTATTTCTTAGGATGATCAAATATTTATTGATCACTGAGAAGTACTATGCAGTTGAAGCTCAGCTGGCTTCACATTCTGTCCCAGATACACTCTGTAAATGACAGAAGGGTGTGTGCCACTGCAAGAAAAGGGCCAAAATGCACAGCTATGCACCAAACAAGGAAAAGCAAAAGGAAATTGRTTTTTTCCAGGAAGTTACAAGGGAGTGTGGTTCTCTCCCACTGGAGGAAATCATACAGTGAGTCTCCCTGGAGTAGTTGCTGTAGGAGAGAAGTCTTCTCATGCTTATGAAAGATTTCAAAAATTACAGTTTAAGAATAGTTTCTTTTCTCAAAATGCTACTGACCTG
Organism: Cardinalis cardinalis; assembly: GCA_014549065.1. Taxonomy (NCBI): domain Eukaryota; kingdom Metazoa; phylum Chordata; class Aves; order Passeriformes; family Cardinalidae; genus Cardinalis; species Cardinalis cardinalis. The sequence goes on from JACDOX010000138.1 coordinate 778,901, forward strand.
CAACGCCTTGTTAGCTTCTTTTATATCTTCTATTTTCAGCTTTGATCTAAGGAATAAGATAATGCTACTTCAAACTTCTACATGGTCAGTTATGCTCCAACAACTTCAAAAGCTGGTTTAGGTACTTAAATTTTAAGCCAAGTCCTCTGAACAAGAGTACAAGATCACATTATGTCATTCTGGAGGAAGCAGCCTCCCCACAACCATCCAGTGCCAACCCACTGAGAACTGGGTCACAGGAGACACACACAAAGTGATCCTGCAGGGCATCAAAGGCCACAGAAATCACAGCRGACTGCTGAGAACACAGAGATCAGTAAATGAAGCTTCAGCACCACGGAACAGTCAGGAGGGTGCTGCCTGCCAGGTGTCCCCTTCCCTCCCCTGAGCCTGGGCTGGGGCTCATTCCCTCCCAGGGGTTTGGGTTTGTGCTGAGCACAGGTTGATAACACTGGGATGCTGTTGTGGCTGGGCAGGGCTCACACAGAGCCAAGGCCTTTCCTGGGGGTGATGGGAAGTGAGGGGACACAGCCAGGACAGGGGACCCCAGGGAACAAAGGRGTGTCCCAGACCATGCAGCTGCTCAGCACACTCACTGTCTAGGGTGGGGGAAAGGAGGAGGAAGGGTGGGGGCACTGCAAGGTTTGCAGTGATGGAGTTTTGCCTTCCCAAGGCACCATTCCATGTGATGGGCCCTGCCCTTCTAGGGGTGGTTGAACAACTGCCCAACCATGGGAAGCTGTGAATTAATTCCTTGTTTTCCTTTGCTTGCATGTGTGGCTTTTCTTTTCTCTAGTAAACTGCCTTTATCTGAACTCTTAATGAGTTTTCCAGTTTCTGCTTTTCCAGTTCTCTCCCTGATGCCAGTGGTGGGGAAGTGAGTGAGCAGTTGTGTGGGGCTTGGTGTCAGGCTGGGGCTCAGGAAGAGCAGCCCTGCCCTGCTGCAGCCAGAGCTGTTACCTTCTCCTTGGGGCTCCTCTGGGAATGCCACAGCTGCCAAACCAGGCAACTGTTCTCCTGCAGAACAAAACCTAATGCCCTTCAAACTGCTTTTGTTCAAACTGTTTTGTTTTGGATTTTCTGTTCTGTGTTCATAGCACTGTCATTACCCAGGAGCTCACAGCCACYCCACCAGCCAAAAATAAAAATTACCAGGCCTGACATAACTAGATACATTGACTTCTCCCAACTGGTTAGTTATCAAAATAATAATAATAATATTGTCATATACTTTCTAATATGCATTACCACTGTCTCACTATTTTCCTCGATTCAAGTGTACATGACAAAAACAATATGTATAAGTGATCATGAAAAATAAAATTACTCGCTCAGCTTGGACGCCAGTTCTTGGAGAGCAGCTTCTTGGTCCTCACATGTGCTTTTCAGCTGCTTGTTCTTCTCCTGAAGTTTAAGGAACTCCTTAAAACAAAACAAAACAAAACAAACAAAATAAAATGAATAAACAAATTATTCTCAAATTGTGCCTGCCCTACTGCCTAGGAAGCAGCTCCTACTGAGAAAGCCAAATGCATGAGTGATCCCTCACACTCCCTCCAAACCCAGCCTGAACAGCAACTGCTCAGGAGAAAACAGACCCCAGGAGATAAAGAAACATTTCTGCTTCTGTAGCCCACTGCAGGGAGAAAAATAAGCCTGAGTGACTGRAGATAAACCCTGGAAAATAAACCTGAGTGATGGAGAGGCCAGGAGCACAGAGAGCCACAGGTCCAGCCTACAGTGAGGACAGAGCCCCCAACACAACTGAGAAAGGAAAGCAAGGATTTAATTTCTCCTTACCCAAAGTACTGAGCTCTGATCTGAGGACTAAATGGGGAGTAAAAAGCCCATTTTTTCCCCTCATTCTATTTGTGAGAACACATTAATGTAATCTTTCTCATATATGTACAGAAATTCTTTAAATACCATGTCTAAATCCATAAACAACATTGCAGTCAATTTCTAAATCACTAGTCAAAATTTGCTGCACAATTTACTTTCTTAAGGGTAACTATTTCTTGGGTCTCTGTTTTCAGATGAGACACAGTTTCCTTTTCCTTCTGAAGATCATCCTCCAGGGTTTGCCGCCACTCCTTTTCTATCTTCAGGTCGGTTTCCAGCTGAAGCCTAGAACAGGGAAAACAAAACAAAAATCACTGTGCACAACAGTATCACTTTTGAAAACAAAACTGAGTTTATTTCTGGGTGCAACAGACTATTACCATAACAATTAAGTTACATGTTTCTAAAACAGAAATAATGTGTCAATATAATGATATTTTATGTATCATTGTAATAAACAAAGCACTGTCATTTAGAAAATGCTTTTCAAAGTAAGTTTATTTAAAGGACCAGGAGTATGGCATAATTTTGAAGAGCTGACCTTTGAAATAAATGAGTAAGAGAAGACTAACCACAAAATTCTGAAGTATTTTTAAGACAAGCATAAGGCAAAGCCCCTTAACTTTACACAGCTTGTTTCTAAAATAAACCAAACCAACCAGCCACAGTGTCATTGGTGATGCAGAAAATCACTGCAGGTATCTCTGATACCATAAAAGTTATTTCATTTTACACCCTTAGATGTGAATCTTCTATTTTTGACTAAGGTTTATAGCATTTGAACAGAACTGAAAATAAAGGAGGAAGGAATTGAAATTACTACTTTTATTGAGCTTTCTACACAGCTGAGGTTCAGCATGAACAGAGATACAGATTCCATTGGCTTAACTGAACTCCAGCTAAAGGAGTTAGGGCTACTCTGACAGAAGAGCCATTCCAGCTGGAATTTTACTCTTGGTTTTATGGAAGACTTGGTGTTACAATGTTATGGGGGTGGAAGCACACTGTTCAACCTTCTAGATTCAAACTGTGTTGCCACAGGAAAAGAGGAAAAAAATCTGAGAGTATTCATGCAAGGTTTTTTGATGGGAAACCTACATCCACATTAATTTTCCTGTTTTAAAAGCAAACCCACTTTTAAACATTTTGGGACACTACCTCAGCATCTGGCTGGAAAAGAAGGGAACATGACCTGGAGGTTTCACAATTGCAGAATTCTAAGGCTGGGGTGTGAACTGTTCTTTTGCCCAAATCTGCAGAGGTGACTGTGGTAGTAAAGTGAACATTTGTCATGACAGTTGAACAAGTGGATTGAGATTCAGAGTTCTGAGAGAGGCAGGGGAGGGCTAATAACTGCGTTGGAAATCACTAATTTTTAAGCCCCAAAGACTTATTTCAATAACTGATGTTTTATCTTCACAAAGAGAGAAAGCACCTGTCCTTACAGGGAGCTCCTAACATTATGTACTGATTTAAATTAGTACTGAAGGATGTAACAGGAGAAAGACAGAGGGCTGGCTTTTAAATTAGTTTTTAACTTTTATGACTCCACTGGATTTTCACTTTTTATTTCCTGTGCAGTGGTAGTTAAACCACTTCTACCTCATCCTTAAGCTGGATCAATCTAACTATTGTTGTGCCATTTCTGTTTAAGTTTACACTACTCCATACTTGTGGGCTTTGTTCAAAGTGTGTTTTACCACTACTCCACTACATATTTTCCCCCATTTAGGATAATTTCCTCCTGAAATTAAGCTGGCACTTTTAGCCAAGAGTAATGCTGTTTCTCCCCTCCTTTCAAGCTGTATGTCATTTTAGAGGCACCCAAAGCCAGCTTGGCTTCCTTGGAATGACATATTTTCTTCTGCCTTGCCAGTATCTGACACAAAGATCTTTAGTATTTGCATTCTGTTCAAAACCATTTAACAACAAGCAGCCTGCATTAGGACAGAGGACATATTGCAAATGCAGAATGTTTACTGCCATGCATTTTTCCAAAGAGAGAAGAAATACTCACAGCTGTTTCTCCTTCTGGGAGAATTCGTTCTGCAGGCTTTCAGATTTATTCACATATTCCTGTTTAAGTTTCTCATCCTCAGCCTCAGCCTCCATTTGAGCCTTCTCTGCTTGCTGCAATCTGGTGTAATTCAAATCAACTTTGGGTAAAACTGAAGCTAGAACTAGGGTGTAGAGGGTGAAGAAGACAAATAAAAGAAAAATGGGGAAATAGAAACATTTCTAAATAAAAACAAAGTTTGGGGGAAACTCACAAACTCAAACGAGAAATCCAAACAATGCCTAGAGAACTTAGCTCCTGGGTTTGCATACAGTCAGAGAGTAATCACTGTAAGTAATAATTRTTTTATTTTATGCTCATGAATAACAGGTGCCAAAGCATGATACATATTTTAGAATTGAAGCTTTTCTTTTTCCTTTAGCATACGTTCATGTGTTATTTCTGAAGCTTTTTTCCCCCAAGTAAGTTCTGTAAGTCCTTGGCTTGCACTGATCACCCAGTAAGACAGAGCAGAGCATGTGTTGTGCAAAAGCAGCTCAAAACAACTGAGGCATAAGGTTGCATACAGAGCACTGCAATCAAACAGCAAAAGACTTGACTAGCCTAACACAACAAAACACACCCTGACAGGTCCCACTACGTTTACAGAACTACCTCAACTACATCATAATTAATTTAAATAGTCTGTATTAAAAATAACGCATTCTTACACTGGTGAAAATAGCTCCATACTATAGACAAATCAAAATGATTAATCAAGAAATGAGGGATTGTTATTTAATTTAATMTTTTCTTTCTGAATTCCAGGTTTGTTCAGCTCTGGTTCCTCTCTGGTGGGTGTATTGTAACAAAAGTAAATGTACTAAAAGGGGATTTGTGCTATATCATGGTTACACCTGTCTGGAGAATACAGGAGCCTGTAAAATCCCAATGAATGTCCTCACCTGATGCTCTGTGTTCTGCCAAACTGCCTCAAGGGCCTCTCAGGTAAGTGAGAAAGCAGTGAGATGGTTGACTTGTCACCTCCCAGCAGCTCCCTGAGCACAGAGTGACTCCCAGCTGCCAGTGTCAGCTAAAAAGAAGATGTGTCAGCAATATGTCTGCATTTGTGCTTCTGCTGATGAAGTTGCACCAGAGGGAGTTTCCAAAAGCTGCTGGTAAACAAGTGATCAAGGCTGGAATTAAARCACCTTTTCAAGGGTGCACTATCTCACTCAAGTACCCCAGGGGCCTGAGGAATGCTCCCATCACATCTGCAATGGCAGTGCACAGAGGCCAAGCCCTAGGAAGGAGAATGCAGGGAAAGAGCAGGATCCTCCCCAGTGCAGAAGCTGACTGAAGCTACACAAGACACCAACACCAAAAGCACGTTAAACCCTTCCCTGAATCACCAAATCAACTGCAGAGCTGTTTCCACAAGCAAGGCAGGAAGGGAGCTTGCTACCCTAAAGCTGCAGCATCATCCCCAGCCCAGCACCAGGGCTGGCTGCACTGCTGGGATTCGGGCAGATGCTGAGCTGGATTGGGCATGCAGATGATTCTGTGGGAATCACTCGTTTGCATAGATAACATTGAGGTGGATAAGGCTCCCATTTCTGCCATGGTCTTCCTGTTGTTCTATTCAGTGTTTCTGGTTTGGGTTTTCTTTGAAGACAGTTATTTTTCAGTAGCCAGCTCGTGTTAAAGGCTGTTTCTGCTTCCAAACCAAGGAATAAGCTGGTACAYAACCATGCAGTAGAAACCCTTTCTGTGTTACTGCATCCTGTCCCCACTTTTACAAACATCCCCTTCTGCTGCAAAACTCTAAGGTCATTTTCCCACTCAACATCCACTACAGCCTTCAGAGCAAACATCAGGGAGTGTATGAAGGGCATCCAGCAGCCTGAGCTCCTCTCCCTGCAGTGCAGGCAAGCAGCAGCTCACAGCAGGAACAGGAGCTCTAGAGGCTGCCTCATGATGGGTGGAGGGAGGGAAAAGGCTTTGGGCACAAGCACAGTGCTGATCCCAGGGAGAGATCTCAGCTGACAAACGGGTTAGGCAGGTTCAGGGCCCTGACTGTAAATCCTGCTCACTGCTCCTCCTGCCAGGGCAGCTGGGCTGGGCAGCAGTCACAGCTACAGAATTTGCTGCAGCACTCTGTCTGTCTGGAGCCCCTCAGGAATCAGGCTCCAAGCACATTGTGACTCCAGGAGAGTGTTTTACCCCRGGACATCAGGGAGGTGGAACTTCAGCAGAGGCTGCACACACACTCACAGATGCTGGCACCACCCTCCTTCCTTACACCCAYCCTTCTGAGGGAGCTCAGCTCCAACTCCTGCCACTCCTGCTAGTTACAAGCACAGAACCCAACAGACAGCGTGCTTTTGGGGTAAATACAGCCTAAAAGTGAAAGGAATAAGCAGGGACAAGGGAAGTTTTAGCCAGAAGGGCTACTTTGTAAATCTCTTAGTACCAAAGAACCAGGAAATCACTAATTAGTGATTTAAGTGTCATAAAAGTGTACAGTCAAATAAAGATATCTAACCTCTTAAAATAAAATTTGACAAAGAAGTGATTCAATAGCATTAGAAAACTAGCTTACATTTGCTTAATAATAGTGCAGTAATTTACTTTTTTTTTCTTTTTTGTTTTTTTTTTTTTTTAGGAGGGGTAAAGTGAGATCGGAGGTGATGTTCTTTCAGAAAACAAACCAGAACCCAGCTACGATCAGTTACAGTGCAGGATTTCTAATACCACTTTCAAGTTTGAACTGGAAAATTCTGAAGTCCTATTTTATCAGCAATTATTTCAACACAAGAGGTCTGGAGGAGCTCTCAGAATGATATATCCTTGACAAGTTTATACTGGTGCTGAGCCTCATTGCTGGCACATTTGACGAATGACATTGCAATAGTCCTAGTTTGAGTTAACAGATCTTTGTCACTTCATGAATGCAGTGGACAAAAATCAAAGACAGATGAAGGCAGCAAAACAGTAAAAACAAAAATTGGGATAAAAGGATAAAAAGAAAAAGAAAAAAGAGGAAAAAAGGATGTCAATAAAAGAATATTCATGTCACTAATTTTTTTTAATACATAAGCATGTTTTTCATAATCAGATTTAAATGAAAAAAAAGACATGTCAAACACCAACATGACAGGGCTTATGGATATGTTATATTTTACAATTAGAAAGATCAATGTTGCATATAAGGCCACTAAATTAAAACATGTGAATCACATCTTAGTATTATGTAGTACATGCAGTCTAACCATAACGTAAATTTATATTCTGGAATTTTAGTCTTTCACTTTTCAACCTTTCAGTGCGAAAACTCATTAAGTCATTGAAAATAATGGCACTTCCAAAGCAATGGACAACAATTATAACAGCTTCAGCAAACAACCAGTGATCCTTGAAGGCATTAATGTTTATATTAAGCACATGCTTAAGTATAAGCAAGATTAATGCTTCAGTTTCTATTGCATTTCATTCAGGAGGGAAAAAAAAGTAGGCAATAAGGAATCAGAATTTTGAAACAACTGAAAGCATGACTTTTGATATCAGCATAAAAACCTAGGACCAGAAGAACGATGGTAGAGGAAGAAAACTGAAAGATTAAGTTTGTATTTAAAGTGAGTGTGTTTGTCAGACAGAGAAAAACAGTCCAACAGCAAAGCACTAATTAGGAGTTTCAGAAAGGTTTRGTTTAAATGTTCTAGCTAAAAATCACATTTCAATGGCAACTGTGGGAATGCAGTAAGATGTAAGGGAGTGGAGTTGTGAATAAAGAGAAACAAAGATGGGGCTGTACCTTTGTTCTAGCTGTTTCATAGTGGCATTAATTTCATTGGTCTTATCCTCTAATCGGCTAATTATTTCATTCTTTTCTTTCATAGCATCTTCAGAAACCTGTGTTACAAAAGAGGTTAAAACTGAAATTGGTATAATTGCACCATTACCTTGTGGGGGCTTTTTCTTCAGTATCTAAAAGGGCACATGGTAAAAATCAAGTTTTGATTCTCTTTAAGGATTGCTTTCCAAAAACCGTTGAGGACAGAGTGTAAAATCTTATGCCTAGAAAATTTGAGGTTTTATACTCTGCAAGTGTAGATGCTATTTAATATTTAATAAGTATAAACGTTCCCCTTTGATTTCCTTCCTTAATCACTTTAGAAGTCAAAGTTAAATTTACTGACCGAGTAGCCCATTAGAACCTTACTAGTGAAGAGCAAATAGATTAGTCCAGAAAATCACCAAGATTCTCCTGCAAATCAACCCCCCAGATCCTAACACYGGAGAACATTCTCTTTCTTTTCTCTCCAGCTCTATTTATATTTCTCATCCTCTGGTCCAGTTTCCTCATATTTGCAGACTGGAAAGTAGAATCCTCTGTCCATCACTTCAATTATCCTCCACAGCATCCTAATTTTTTTCCCCTCATTCTGTCACAGATTTGACCGGGTTCTTGTGCTGGTTTTCAGAATTTACTCCCTAAATCAAATTCATGTTTTACATAAGTAATTCACTGGTATTTGGTAATTTGTTAATTGCATTTGGGGTCCCTGAGATTCATATTCTCCCACAAAAGGCATTTCATTGCTAAGAGATTTTCTTAATTTGTTAACAGATTTTAAAATAAACCCAAAACTGTAATTAGCTTTTTCCATTTAACATATTCTTGTATTCCTTTCCCTACTTTGGAAGGTCAGRGCTTCTCTTCATCTCCTCACTATGTGCCTACATTCTTCTGGTTTTTTTATACAACACAGGCCAAAAAAGGTCTTTGTTACAGTACATTATTACTCTCTCTGTTTCACATAGGATATTAGGCCATGATCTTATTCTCATGCTTTTTTCTTCCCTAAACCCAGTAAGCRACTGCCTTAAGAACTTCTTTGTATGAAACCATGTTTACATAGGTAATGCTCCAAAATGTCAAGCTGACCTAAGAAGCACAAGGAAACCAAAACTCCAGGAACAGCAGCATCCAGCTGCCCAGAATGGTAATAATGCATTTGTCTCTTTGTGATCCTTCCAGCAGTTTAACAGCAGATTGTCCCTTTACCTGCAGCTTTTGGTACATTTCCACATTAATTGCTTTAACTTCATCAAGCTGCTGCCGCAGGCCGATGAGGGTGTCCTGCTTCTCATGGATATCCTTCTCCAGCAGCTTCATGGCAAGCTCTATCTCATGTTTCATGCTGACTTGAACCACTAGCTCATTCTCCATATCCTATAAAACACAACACAACGCAACACAAAGGATTTAAATAATTATGGAATTATTTATTTCTGGTTTGAAACTCTAACAGAGCTGCAGCACCACCTATTTTACCACTTCAGAAATTCTGGCCCTCYTTACCTTTGCAAATTATCCATAAATGTGATACTCATATACTAACTGGCCAATGGGGTTTTTTAACTTTTGGAGAAGAAACTCACATTATAAGAACGGTGTATTGTGGAAAATGCGTATTTTATGATTGGCTTTTGGCAAATATTCAAATGAATATTATATGTGYKGTGTTAGAAAGTAATGCTGTATTAWTTCTCTTAAGCAGTGTGTTAAATATAGTTTTGGGTTATAAAAAATGTTAAAATAGAAACGATGCTATGTAGGATACTTCTTTTCTAAAGAAAGGACTCACACTGAGATAGCAGCCACMGGACACCCAAATCTTTCAGAGGAAGAGAATTTATTGCCCTCTTATCAGAAGAAATGAACTTCTTCCCGCCTTGAAGGCGCTGTCAGGATTCAGAGGAAGAAGCTGACACTGCCCAGACAGAATCCTGTGTTTGAATGGAATTTATGCATCATGGATGAGGTGTATGAATCTGCAACAGGCTGTTGTTTTTAAGGGTTAATCCTGTGTTAACCTGGGTCCTTTTTTGGGCTCGTGCTGCCCAGAAAAAGGTACCCGGACGTCTGTAACTCTTTGTTTCGATTGTCTCATATTGTCCTAATTCAAATTGTCCAAATTATTATTACTCTAATTGTATTACTATTTTTATAACCATTTTATTACTATTAAACTTTTAAAATTTTAAAAACAAGTGATTGGCGCTTTTCACATGTACAGAGTTGTCTAAGTATTAATTACAAAAATAGAACTGAAATATTTGTATTTTCACAGGAAAGATTTAGCATAGATAGAGAGCACACAGTATTGCTAAAAGCTTACCTAAAAATTTATCCAAGAAAAATGTGGTTGTTTTTTACTATCCTTCAGCAACATTACTACAGAAATATTGATGCTCTGTGGAAACTCCCTTTAGAGAAAAGGCTGCTGAAGTGAGTGCAAGGCAGCATTAACCCCAAGAGAAGTTGGACTGCTGGGCCAGTGAGGGCTGGGCAGGGGCAGGGCAGGAGCACCCACCTGGCGCAGCTGAGCCTCCTCGCGGAGCTGCCGGCGCGCCTCGCTGTACATCTCATCCAGGCCCTGCCTCGAGTGYTTGTACGTCTGCAGCTCTGCCTCCACGTCCACCTTGGCTGCCTGCAAACACACACACAGCTTCTGGCTTCCTTCTTCAGAAATTCTGCAGCTTGATGGCATGAATTTAACGTAGGCACACAGYTGGTGGTGACTGGCAGTGGGGCTGAGGCCCCATCCCCAGTGGGTACAGCTGTGAGAAGCAGGTGAGCAGCACTGACAGCAATGAGCCATGGAGGGCCCAGGGGTGCTGAGCAGCCAGGAATCCTGGCTTCTTCTTCCATCTCCCACTGAGGCTGAATAGCAATCATTACCATCTACAACCCTAAGCTTACTCTCCTCAACTTCTRCCTATACGCTGTAATAACGGCAACYGCCTTCCTCACCCTAAACACAACCCAAGTCCTAAAGCTATCCACCCTAACAACTGCATGGACCAAAATTCTGTCACTAAGGGAACAGAGGGCACACAGGTGCAGGGCATGAACATGAGGGTATAAAAGGCTGGGCTACAGAACAAGGGAGCAGCCACTGGCACCCTTCTGAAAGTGTGTGGTGATACTCTGTGTGTTGTGGCAGTCTCAACTTTGACAATCTAACACTTGTGGGGAATATGAAGAAAAACTGATGACAAACACATCCTCCAAGCACAGGACAAACATGGAAAGAGCTGTTTCTGCTCTGTGGCCATTGGCTTGATAATAAGAACTGAGTAAAACCAGCAAAACATCCACACTGCAGTACTGTCCTCCTTGGGTGTCACTTGAATACATTACACATGCATACAGTGTCCTAGAATTCTAMTTTACTTATGCCATTTAGAAAGCTCCACAGATTTAATAAGCCCTTTCCCTAATAAAAATTGTTTCAGATTTGGACAAGTTAAGCTTACTTGAAGTTGAGATGTACAAACTTTTGAACAAAAATTAAACATGTTATGTTACAATATTAAAAGTGGTAAAACTAACATACCTCTAGATGATGCTGTGTTTTCATTAAAATCAGAGTATTTTCACTCCTTAATTGATGGTTTTCTTCCTGAAGTTTAATTATATTGTTTTTTGCTATTGCTAACTGAAAAGAAACAAATTAAAAAAAGCATTATGACCACTTTTGAAAGGAGAAATAAAGGATAAAATGTTCTGATTAATGCAAGACCAAGACATCTGCTCTATTCTCCCTGCCTGCCAAACAGAGGATTAGCTGTTTTTCAAGAAAGCATGAAGCTCCTGGTTTTAATAATGAGTCACTTTCACTACACAGCAGCACTGTGTTCAGGATACTTCACTGTTTCATGTCTGGTGAAGAACATGCTTTCTTTTCATTGCTCCATACATTATGACTTAAAGTTACATTATGACTTAAAGACCCTCAATTCTTTTTCCTCATCCTCAACTTCTGCTTTCCACTTGGCTTCAAGTTCATCCAGTTCTCATTTTCTTTTTTGGGCATCTTAATATGTCATATGGAGCAGCTTACATAAGAAAGACTCCCCCATATGAACAACAAACATATTTACAAAAGATGACATTTCATAACTGGGCCCTACAGTATACAGCCTAATGTCAGAATTATAAGCCAAAGGATCAAAATAGGTGGACAGTTGGGCTGAAAGCTTTTAAAGGAACCAGAATACTCTGAGAATTAACACTCAGAAAAGATGCTCTCACTCTGTCTGGACACATTGCTCCCAGACTGAGCTAGCTGTCCCTTCAGCAGAGTTTCCAATTTTCCCCTTCATTAACCAAAAAAGGTGTGCTCTCTCTTATAAAGCTAAAAATATTGGAAACTAGTCAAGCATCAAAGATAACCAGAAATATAGGCTATAAACACAAACCCAGAGCCAGACTGTGGTCTGAAAATCTGGGTAAGTCTGAAAGCTGTGTATAAGCATCCAGTAACCAAGCAAGAAGCAATCTTGGGACTAAAGCTCAGGACTGAAACAGGAATTGCTTGGTGAACTACTTTCTGTCTCTTTGTAGCAACTGGTGTCATCCATTCTAGACTAGTCATCTGCACAAATCAGACTGACAGCTGGCACTGAGAAAGGATTCTCTTCTCATYTTGTCCAAAGTTGGAAATTGCAATGTTCTACAGAATTGATGTACTGATGCTAGAGGCTGCCTGGCAAGCTGACTTCAAGTCCCTGCAGCTGCTGCCCCTCTCCTTTAGGCCAAAATAAAGGTATCTGAATATATTATACAGAGCTTCCATAGCTTAAAATAATGTAAGCATAATTAGAAATACTGTATTTCAGAGAAAACAATATGCTACACGTTACTAAAATAAAAAAGTACCTCTTCAATCAGTTTAGTGTTTGATTTCTCCAGTGAGTCAACTCTTGCATGTAGACTGCTAACTGTGCTACTGAAAGGGAAAAAGAAACAATGGTATTCAAGATCACATCAAAACTCATTCAACCAAGCCCAAAAGCTTTAATGCAAGGTACAGTGATTAATGGTTAAGGGCTGTGAGGTCTGTTCCCRTTACTGGAACTTTTCCTAAATATAAGAAGATGACTCTCCTTTGTTGAACATTTATATGCTGCTTTCCAATTCCCAAGGTCACCCCTGTCACTTAAACTCCTGCTTGGCCAGAACKTCTCATGCACTCTCCCTTTCCTTTATCCTCACAACCATATTGCAGACAAAAGACAAATKAGTTCTCCCCTRTATAACAAAACCATTTTCCAGATTCTCTTCCTCCAAAACACTTTTCTTTTATAAAATCATTTGTTTCTCTGCATTTTTTGAGATTTGTCCTCAGGCTCCAGATTCTCTTCCTCCAAAACACTTTTCTTTTATAAAATCATTTGTTTCTCTGCATTTTTTGAGATTTGTCCTCACGCTCTCTCTTTCTTGATGCTTCTTGACTTCATTTAGGAGTCTCACCAGAGTTTTATTGCCTTTTATAACTCTGTTGCTTTTTATAGTATCAAACTAAATCCAGGCCTTTTCCATAACCTGATTGCCTATTTCTGCAGGAAGCACCTTCTTTTTAGGCTGCACTTCACACACAGGGAAACAGAAAACCTATTCTGTAACACCATTTACTTTTTCACATATTTCTCTGTGGTGTCCTCAGTAGTTGCCAGTTGAGCAGTAGTTGCCAGTTGAGCAGTAGTTGCCAGTTGAGCAGTAACAGACATCTAAAATGCATTAACAAAGATTAATGCATTTTAGATGTCTAAACACAAACAACTGAACTGAAATAAAATGGGAGAGTTGCTGAATCACTGATCTGACAGGAAATTCTGTGTATAAACCAGAGTACAAGAGCACACAGAAGCTCACCTGGATAATGGCACAAACACCACTGCTCTTAATTGCGATAGCTCCTTTCTTCTCCTTGACTTTCATTTTGCTCATATTTGATGTGTTCAGCTTTTCTGTGCTGTTGAAGGTTTCTGCTCAGTGACACCACTTTAAAGCAGAATATCCTTACTCCAACAGGAGCCTTACAGTAACCAATGACCCAGATTACCAGCATTAAAAATTTAAAAAGATTWTTACATTTCAAAAAGGATATAGATCAGCTGTGCTAGAGATTCTACAGAACTTCTTTCTGGCTTTGTTGTTTGGTTTTGGTTTGTTGGGTTTTTTTAGCTTTTTAGCCCCTCAGACTTTAATTTTGTACAACACTCCTCAGAGAATTTAAATCACTGTTCTTCTATTTGCACTGTAACAAGCACAGTGGTGGACTAGGTTTATTCCATCCAGCAAAGTAAGAGGAAAATGCTGATTTCCTGAAAATGGTTTCAACAGGAACCTCAGCCTACCACATCTAAGTGGTTTCTAGCAAGCAGTGAGTTTATTCAGTTTCAGTCCTAGGCATTAAAGCCACAAACTAAAATATTCTGCAAGGCAAAGAAATAAAATCATATGGATTCACGAGAACACTCAAAGCCACTTTTGGCAAACTGTTAAAYGGAACACAGTTAGAATCCAGACCAAACTTTTTATTCCTGTGATGTTTTGAATCATGAGGACTTTCACAGCTCTGGCCTGTTGGTTTCGTGTTTCTTTGAAGAATAAAGSATTTGACTGTCCAAAAGCATGAAAACTGACACTGAGCTCTCCAGGAGAGTGTTGTTTCCTACTTCACTGAATCTTCAGTCTAAACACAGAGAATTTGCAGCTCTTTCTCTGAAGTTCTTTCACAAAGCTGTGGTACAAAAGGCATTTACCTGTAAGCCTGGCCTGACACCCATACTTCAAAGTAATACTTACTTCAGTTGTCTGTTTAGTTCCTCAACATAATTCTTTTGGTCCAATATTGCAGCAATCTGTACATTTCTAAAGCAAGCACAAAATAAAATTAACAAAATTATGTACTAAGCTATGGACCGAAAATATACATATGAAAATGTCCATCTCAATTGTGTTTTTAAAAAGAAAGGAAGCAACTTCATCTCATACTCATGAAGGTAACAACACACATATTGWATCAGTGAGACACAAAAAAATCCAATGCTTTAACTGCAAACAATTTCTCTACATGAAACATAACAGTCTGAGAAGGATAAGGATGTTTATTTACTCTGCCATAACTCTGGTTCTTTGAAAGCCTGACTAAATCCCAAGCTGAGGCCTTCAAGGTCTGCAGGTTCCTTTTCACTGCCACCTGGCAAGCCTCCCCTGCTTGGAGGCAGGAGCTGATGCTGCTGAGGTTTGCTTCAGACTGCAAATATTCCTCCAGCTAAGTAATAACACAGATCAACACACTGGGGCATTCTTCTCAGGATCAGAACATTTCATTCTTAGGGAATCTGGCTTATTTCTAAAACAACAGGCCCCAGCCAAGAAATTATTTTTTAACATAGAGAAGAGGAGGTATTTTGTGAGGACTTACCTTTCTTTACCCCCAATGTCATCATCACTCTTCAAATACACAGAGAAATCGATCACCCCAACCTAGGGGAGAGCAAAGGCACACTTCCATATCATACAAATAAGTGCTGCTGATATTTACAGCCTTGTATTTATGCAATTGATAAAACCTCAGTTACAGCATTTTTAAGGTTCATACAGTTTCAGCCAGAAGCTGAAAAACCTGGTCTATAACATTTAAAACAAGATTTTACTAAGTTTAATATTTACTTGGTTTATACAGGGCTCTCCTGTCAGGATCCTGTTTTGGAAAAATGTCTTTGTCTTTTCTAAAAATTTTCTTCTCAAAATACTTTCTAAAAACATGTTTTCCTGATTAAAGCAAAATACCATCTCTAATAAATAAGGTAAAATGCATCTATAAAAGTTACTTTATTTCAATTCACTAGGGCTGCATAAACCCATTTCACCACTGAGTAGCATTTTTTCAACATACCAAAATGAAGCTCCTGGCTGTGATTTCCATCATGGTTCAGAAATTTACCTTTCTGCTCAATAAAACCTGCAGCTTCTGGCTTCTCTGAGAAGGTGCTTTCTTTATACTTCTCTTCACAAATTATTCTGGACGTGTTACAAATGTCAAATTGGGGACACACTGCAATCAGAATCTCATCTGCCACCACTACCTCCTCAAAATGAGTTTTCTCTCTCATGCAGCAAGGCCACCCAGTGATAACAGAGCTGTAGCTAGCAACAGATTTTGTGCTCTATAATACACATATTTAATTCTCAACACTAAGAGCAAGTTGATAAGTTTTCTGTAATTACATACCTGTCAATGTTATATCTTCTTTTACACATGATCAGTGCCTGAAACTAACATTACACAGTAACCAGAACAAACAACTGAGGACAAGTTAACCACAGGATTCAAAAGCACGCACACACAATTAGCTGTAACTTCTCTTTCCCAGAGGATCTGATGATATTTTTCATCAAATATATCAATACAGTAATAACAACTTAAGCTACTATGATTGTTTTCCACAAAGAAGCTGAAAGAAACCAGTCAGGGCTGAACACAGTCTACATTTATTTACAAATACCTGTGCAACTGCCTTGAAACAGAATCTGTTAATATTTTCTTGGAAGAGATCAGGGTTAAAAGTCAAAGCCCATTCAAAGCAGGAAGAATTCTTAGTCTTGCTTTGCAGAATCAAAGTAGCCACTTTCTTAAAAGGTCATAAGAGAGTGTTTGTTTCAGGTCCCTGTATCATTCCTATGATGTTCCAGAACAGCARCAAATGAACCAAGCAGGGTAAACTGATCATGGAACTATACTTGTCCCACAGAAGAAAAGGCTGGGTCACACAAGTCAGATGGAAAGAACTCTGCTCTGCTACAGCTGCTCCCATTTGAGGACAAAGCCCAAAGCTTCCTCCTTGCACTCTGACCATTATCTGCATTCAAAGGTCTGACCCTGCTGATAGTGAGGTTAAGGCAACAGCCCCACAGACCCTGGAGCTGGATCATCACACCCTGAAGAGTCTCAGGAGGGATTTCTAACAAGTCACCACTCCAAAGTAACAAATTCCACAAAGAAAAGTACAGAAAACCCTCACGGACTGCGCGTACATTCCTTTACCTGGACGGACTTACTTGTGAATCCAGGTCTTCTCCCTTCACACACAGGTTGGCATCGATCACGTTCAGCCCCACTAAGAGCCCAACAATCACTGCTCCTTCCTCCTCCATCATCAGTGCATGATACTCATAAAACTCGCTGTGTGAAGGAGAAAATTGCCCCTTACTGGTATATTCATTCTATAGACATCCAATAAATTAATCAGAAGTGACATACACATCTACATTTTCTCTGATTGGAGCCTTACTACAGCATCTCTAAAGATGAACTGGCCCTGCCCATACTTTCACCTCATAAATATTTAAAAATTCAAAGTGCATGGTTTTTCTCAGAGGCTATTAAAAACAAAGATACTGCCTTAGGCTCCAAATGGCTGGGACACTCTGGGGAGGGTGACAAGATTTACTTTGACTTTAAAAGAAAACAAACAAATAAACAACAACAACAACAACAAAACCCCCCAAAAAACCAGAAAATGCTCTTCCCTACACTTGCTATTAGCCAATATTGAAGAGGATACTGCAAGAAATGGATGTTTGGCCACACTGAGTCAGACAACTCTTAAGTTGTTGAGAAGCACTGCAAGCAATGCAAAGGAAGAATGGCGAAAGAATTACCCCTTGTGAAAAAAAAGCCTGGAATTTAGTGAATGCATGCTTGAAATTCAAGGACCCAAAGAAGAGATTATATGGATAAAAGAGAAACTTAATGGGCTGAAATGCTAAAAAGGCTTTTTAGATATTGTCATAGTTTTGCACCAAAACCACTACAAACAAATACTTCACTGAACAAGATAATATCAGCACTTTCTTCTCCTTGCACTTTTAAAATAAAATTTTTAGATTCTATGTAACAAACTATCTTTTCACTGGAAAAATCCATAGCTGCTGAACACCAACGACATCCTGACATACCAGTGCTATCTAGGCACAAAGTCAGTCTCAAAAATATGTACAGCTTATAAAACTGAAATGAAGAAGCATCCTTCTCCATTGTGTTTGAATGACTCCATCAGCCARGAGAAGTTACACCAGAAGAGAGCAATGCCAGTGTTGGAACTRTGAAAGCAAAGCTCAAAGCAAGAGCGCTCCTTCCAATGGCAGCTCAGTGGAAACCACACACATGGCAGGGGTGAAGTCACCTCTTCCCCAGTGCACAGGGGGGGAATGCAGGATTATTTTTTAGGAGACTAAACCTCTGAAAATAAACTGCAAACAGACTCCAGAGTGTTTACCTGAGGAGGTCTCTCTGAATGATTAAACAGCGAAGGTAATCAGCCATTTTCTTCTGCATCAGCGCCAAGCGCAGCCAGGCCCGGGCGCGGCCCAGCGGAGTCCTGAAACAAAGGCCATGAGGACAAACAGCCCCAAATTAACAAAATATAGATTACATCATGCTCTTTAACACCTTATCAGTCTACTGGTGGAGCAACTGGTGTTTCTGAAGGGGTATTTTAAGCTATTAGTTGAGCATCACCATGTGGAAAGCCATAATGTTTAGGCTTTGACTCCCAGCTTTGGGGTAACAAAGATTTCCAACCACTCAGCTGAGCTTGGGAGCAGACCCAGGAAAAACAGGACTACAGAGCCTGATAACCTTGAAAGTCCTGTTTTCTGCTGAAGTAAAATGCTTGCAACAGTYGAGACTCTTTTCTGCAATTTGTTTGTTAAGAGTTGAGGGGAATTGCAAGAAAATGAACCAAATGCCCATCACCAGCCACCACAGCAGATTCCCTTTCCAATCCTACTCTGGCTCTACCCAACCCTTACTCAATCCTACCTTTGTGTGCAACTTCAGTGCTATCTTGGGAAGACAATGCCAAAAAAGATGAAGACCTATGTAACTGGCAAACACTAAGATCCAGCAAATTACACCTGGATCTTTAGAATTTCCTCTTCTTGTGCTTGCATACTTACAAGTGGTAAGCACAGCAATGAAAAAGTAAAACCCCTCACAAGTTGTGTTAGGATAGGAAGAGAGTAACACACCTGGCAAAGGTTATTACTTCCTCTGGCCTGCCACAAGGGTAAATAATAATTTACATGCCTGTGTGCTTTAGATAAGGTCTAAAGCTATAAATTAGAATCCTTGTGCTGCCACATACYAGTCAGGGCAACCAAACCCTTTTGGAATCTCACGGATGGCCAATTATAAAGCTAAATACAAAAGCAGTATGCACTGGAATGGGAAGAGAACAAATTTACAGCTGAGTAGGACTGTGCAGGCAAGAATCTCAAAAGCTGCCTAATTCTTTCCTCTTTGATGTCAYCTTGTGGTTTGCTAGAGCCTTTGCTGACTGCCCTCACCAATGTTTGCTSCAGTTCTAGACTGCAGAGCGACTGACACACAACCTGCTCCTTTTTGCATTGCTATCCACCTYCCATTCACCTGTGCTCTCCCCAACATCAGGCACTAGCTGTTCAAAGGCTTGGTTAATGTCAAATGAAATCCTGAGACACCTGCAGATCCTCAGGCAGGTCCTTTATTTTCCTGCTGCATTTTAACAATACTACTTACTTAAGGCCAGGCAAATCTCTGACACTCGCTGCTATTTCCTCAGCTTCTGGATATAATTTCTCCACAAGTTCCAGAGGACCCCAGATGGTTTTATTGTAACTGAGAAAGGATTTTCTCACTATGAAAARAAAAATCAAGTAACTGAATTAGTTTAAATTACTGGAGTAGCTTCCTTCATAATATCTGGTGTGTGCAAGGGTTAACTGCTGAATCTAGAGTTCCAGGTAACTCTTAACTGAGACACTGGTCAGCTCACCAGTATCCAAAGCAAACTTCCTTTACTGTGAATATAAAATTGATATACTAGGARAAAATGATACAAAAAGGATGTCCAGCTAAAAATATACACTACATACATACATGCAGTTGGTAAACCCTGGACCACTTACAACAAATGCTGCACAAAATGACAAGTTGGTAAATGTGGAAATATATGTGGTGAAGAATTAATAATTACACTATTAATTATAAAAGGTGACCATTTACATTTTTTTTTCAATTCTTTATGTAACATTACACTTTTTAAAAATCTATTTCCAGAAGGAAAGGAAGAAAAATGGCATGTTTGGGATGAGAAATATGCAGCTAGACCAATTTCCACACCTTTCAGGCCATGCTTCAGGCAGTGCTCCATGACAACAAAGAACTGCTGCAAAGGTGGGTAGTCAGAATCCAGAGTGCGCCCAAAGCTCAAGGCAGATTCAATGAGTCCTTTGATACTCAGTTTAGCCATGTTTAATAAATTTGCTCTTTCTACAGCTGTAGGGTCCTTTACAGCTAAGACAACAGAGGAAAAAAATGTTATGGTTCAAGKTTTAGGAGCGACACAAAGAAATAAAGTGTTTCACATCCACCTTGTTAGAAGGAAAACTTACCTTAAGCTAATAAACCTAATAAACTCAGCAGAACAAATTCAGCAGGTGCTATAAACCACCATGCCATAGAGAAGCTTCCAACCCAAAGCACATTCTCAGTGTTTTAATGGGTTTAATGGGGAAAGCCCAGGCTGGGAATGTCAGGTACCATGCTGTCCCAGCAGCTCTCAGAAGCAGCCAAGTCACTGCAATTAACACAGCACCTCTGCTGCACTCCAAACTCTGCTGCATGGCTGCAACCAGTGCCCCTCCATGGTATCAAAGYAGCCTTCCTGTTAATTTATGGATTTATCTGGTGTATCACAGCCTACCTACAGAAGCAGACATCATACTTTTCTATACAATCACTTTCCACTGTAGCTTTAGCTGCACAGTGACACAAACACATGCCCTCCTTCTCAGGCTGCTCAGAGTCACTGCCACTAAACCAGGAGCATTTTCTGGAAAATACTACACACTGAAAATTCAGTTTCTCACCTAGCCACAAAGTATTTTCTAAAGTCTTAAGAATTAAAGATTTTGCTTTAACTTGAAGTTTTTGGTAAACATCATGAAGTGGATACTGCAAAAATACATTTGAGGATTAAATCTCATCAGTAAAAAATCCAGAGCTTTTTACAATCATCTTAGTCTGACAGAATGGACAAGGCTCCTCTTCTTAGAAATCCTGCTACTGAGAACAGAGTGCACAGGAAATTCTTAAGCTTATTTTCATTTATAATGAAGCAATTCAAACATTCAGGCCAGACCCTATTTTCTCAGAGACAAAACAAGGCTCTATTTATTCATCATCATCAAAGTAACCTGGAAAGATACAAAAGAATTGATGATTTACTGCTTAATTAAATCCAACAAGTGAAGTAAAAAACCAAACTTTTTAAAAGACATTGAGACACAGATGTCAAAATATCTAGAAAGGCTTGCGACTGAGAAAAATAAATGTGAGCCTGTTCCTTTGCAAATCTGAGTATTTGATACAGATTGTATCTGTCTGCATGTCAGAAAGCACAAAGAACCCAAAGCATCATAACAGATGGGCATTTTCTCAGTTTCTCAACAGCAGYGAAAAGACTTGTCTCATTTCCTGAAGACTTCAGGTATTTAGGGATTGGATATTAGAAACCCTGAAAATTACTTTCTAATATTCTCTTTCCCTAGTTGCCTGCCAAATACCCAACTACCCCTCTGCTTTCTAGGAAAAATAATGACTGAGATTATGTACATGCAACAGCCTTAAAAACTGATTTTCTAGTTCCCCAGAACTTCAACAGAAAACCCCAGGAGACATGAGAAACAGTAAGATAATGAGAGACAGGGCCTTGGCCAAACTGTACCCAGTCAGCAGCCACAGCTCAGTGCTCTGTCTGCTCCTTCCTTCCTGCTCAGCTGCCGGGGCCTCACCAGCTCTACCAGAGCAGCACCAGCACAGCATCCCCGGGACAGGTGGAGGCTGGAACAGCAGCACCTTTCTGCAGGCAGAGCACACATCCTGCTTTTTTATTAGCTTTGCTAACTGACAGCATTAAATACAAGTGTTAGAGGAGGAAACGCCTTGCTCAATGCAGACTTCAGGTGGGTAGCTCTGCCTTGCTACACATCCTGCCTATTTCCCCAAAGGCATCACGAAAATTCCTTTGTCAGGTGACCTCATTCTGACTTCTGGAGCCGATCCTCCTCAGACAGACTCCTGTGTCTGCTGTCCTTTCAATCACCAGCCCTCGCCTGCTCTTTCTGAGGCGAAATGCATCTTAGGTCTGTTTTAAAGTGCGACCTACTCACATGTTTTTCYTCACCAGCTTCTTAAAAATATAAATGGCAAACAGGTTTTTTTAAATTTAAAATCAAGATTTAGAATTTAACACCGCGGTGTGAAATCCTACATCCCAGCTGCTGCTCGGGTAGTGTCTGGGGTATTACAGGGAGCAGAGCGAGGGGTATTGCAGGGAGCAGAGCGAGGGGTATTACAAGGAGCACAGAAAGGGGTATTGCAGAGAGCAGAGCGAGGGGTACTACAGGGAGCAGAACAGGCTCTGCGGGGCTCTGCTCCCCGGAGCAGCAGCAGCCCCCGGCAGGGCTGTTCACAGCTAACACCAGCCGGGCCAGCATGGCCGGCTCCGAGGGGCGAGCCTCGGCCCGTGAGGCGGCTCGGCTCCGCGGCCGGGCAGCGGCTGAGCGCGGCCGCTCGGGCCGGGGGCTGCGGGCGCGGTCCCTGCGGCGGCGCCGGCCTCTCCCCGGCCGCAGCCCTCCCGCACCCGGGGCACCGCCCGCACTGCGGGCCCCGCACCGCCCCGCTCCCCCCCGGGACCGGTCCCTGCCCACAGACCCTCGGCCGAGCCTCGGTGCCGCGGCCCCCGCCCCGCTCCCGGCGCCGCAGCCCCGCTCACCCATGGCTGGAGAGGAGGAGCCGCCGCCGCGGCCGCTCCCTCAGGGCCCCCGGCTCCTCCCGCCCTCAGCGCGCCGCGCGGCGCCCCCGGCGGCGGGAGGACCCGCCCCTATCGCGATAATCCCCCGCCCCGGGCACCGCCCCCGCCCCT
>JACDOX010000138.1:812187-842389 GCA_014549065.1 Cardinalis cardinalis
TCCTCCTTGCACGAGCTGATGGCAAATGGAAGCAGGGTAACGCTGCTCTTTCATGAAAACCTCACTCAGCCCACAGCCTGAATGCAGTATGCTCCTACAGTTCTCTCCTGGGGAAAAGAGCAGCACCAGCTAGAGGAGATGGGAGCAGACTGCACAARGATTCAGCCCCACAGGTTCATACAATCCACAGTGGCTGCTCAAGCCAGTACTACTAGCTACTTCCTCTTTTGAGCTRTAACTCAGGATTTGAAGACTTGCTGATCTCTGGAGCCAAAGAATTTTAACACTAWAGCATCACAGAAATGATTAAATATCACACTTCAATCTCCTCCCTCCCACATACATTCCTACACGAGCAATTGACCATCCTACTCCACAAAATCCAATTTTAGTTCTACCAAATATAGGTTAAGCAAAGAGAAGTGTGTTTTCTTCCTTGAAGTTACGATACTGTCAGATTAAGTAATGATACTACACAGTTGGCTTAATTCTACCCTCTAAATCTCACCAAAAAAATTAAACTCCAAGGTACATGATCTTACCAGAGCACATATTGTAGTCGTTTTTCCTGTTCCAGGCATACCCACAATAAGTGTGTAGTCTTTTGAAAGTAGCACTTGTTTCATTGCCTGTTTCTGAGGCTTATTTAGACCTTTCAGAAGAAAAAGCAAAATTAAATTACTACACTTCATCAAAATTGTAATAATTTTTAAGTCACAGAGAAATTGTAATTTCCTCCTTCACTAAAGCCCTTAATAGAGGCAAGAACTGAGGAAAGTCTGTAGGTTTTAATGAAGACATGACATTAAACACAATACACAAGATAAGTAGTAAAAGGTCAGCACTATGGTCCTAGTAAGGCACTGAAGGCATTTTTATTTTTAGACCTTTTGTGACTTTTTTTTTCTAATATCTTAATTGACCCCTCCACAGATTGTGTCTGGGCACTTGTGTTTGATCATACCACTTCCACATCAAACACACAGCTCACAGCAAGGGCTGATGGGCTGCACATACAGCAGCATGTTTTTCAGAGCAAACATCACAGCAGAGTTGGTTTGCCCCAGCCTGATGCAAACAAGCAGCACATTTCAGTTATCTAGACTCAGCAAAGCTCAGGCAAAGTAAGACTTCAAACTGAGTTTTTATAAAAAATTCAGTTTACTCTAAAACAACTCAGTTAAATTTATGCTTTCACAGGCAGCTCTGTCAGAGAAAAAGGAAATATTYCCACCAAATACAAGATGCTGCCTCATACCTAAACAAGTTTTTTTTTAAGTAAGTGCTGCAAAGCATGATACCATAGAGCTGTCAACAAGTCAGCAAGAGTGACTGATTACACAAGTGAATGCTTCCCCAAAGCCCATCTCCTTCCTCTCCCTCCATCCCAAGAGCTGTCCCTGTCCCTTCCTCCTGTAAAGGTTACAGAGGGAATCACATGGCCCTCTGTCTGCAACTGCACACTGCAGCCTCTAGCAACAGTAAAATAAAGTTGTGAACAAGGATCTGRTCGGGTCTTCCTGTGGTTAAATGAGTCTTCAGCTAGTTGGAAGACATGCAAGGTAAGAATTTTTAATTTTTAAGC
The DNA here is from genome assembly GCA_014549065.1 of Cardinalis cardinalis. NCBI lineage: Eukaryota > Metazoa > Chordata > Aves > Passeriformes > Cardinalidae > Cardinalis > Cardinalis cardinalis. The sequence continues at coordinate 813,773 of JACDOX010000138.1, forward strand.
TGAGAACTATCACAGGGCCCCAAAGGAGGAAAAACTCCTTATATTTACAGCATGATAAATACTTTGGCTGTAGAGACATACTGCTAAGCAGAGCATTTTGGGGAAAGTAATTTTGTACCTTTTAAAATATTTGCAACAGTTTCCTTTGCTTCAGGAGGAAGGACAGAGCTCAAGTGCTGAATAAAACATGGTTTCTGGAAGTCAATGATCAGGTTGCGGAGCCTCTCACTGTGGATAAAAAAAAGACAAAACTGAGCTCAAWTAAGAGTTACCAGTTAAAAAACTTMATCTGAAAATATTGAAAGCGTGAAATTAAGCTGATTTTTCATACCTGACTGGGCAATCTTTCATCAATTTAGAAAGATTTTTAAAGGGGACTCCTGTACCAACATCTCCTTCATCATGATCCAACCTAAATACAGTGTTCTTGGGGAGGTTTGACAAATTCCTGAAGGATGACAAGAACATGGATGAAATMATTTTTTTTACTAGCTGCATGTTGATTAAAGACTTATTACTACATGTTAAATGATATCTTCCAGAGATCCCAGAGTGAAGCAACAGCTACTTGAAATACACTATTAACTGATCTAAAGAAAGCATGATCCCAATGAGGGATAACAAAACATAACAAAAAAATTTAAAGACAATATAGACTGAACAATGAAAGTTACTATTWACACAGTAATTACTGTATCCATATAGATTCATGCTAGAGATGTAAGTCAATAGAGTTATAATGTGCTTTTATTCAAACAACCTGGGTAATTAGACAGGCATATATGCCAGGTACTGACAGTTTCAATCAAGACAAGAGAATTTCTGAAGGGTACTACTCCAAAGCCAGTGATGCCTTGTGAAGGCTGGCCTGGAACAGARACTAGATGGAGCTAAAGAATAAAGTAGGGATTTATTAAGAGGGTCTCCTCCATGGATGCACCTTGGGCAGCACAAGAGCYCAGCCAGGGCTACACCCAAGGTGAACCAAAATGGGCACAAAATGGACAGCTGGTCATGGGGTCTGTCACTTTTATAAGTTTTGGTCCTATTGCATATTAGAGTTAACTGYCCAAYTACAGCTTTAGCTTATGAATTCCCATCCTTCTTGTTTTTCTCTCTTCAGTTCACCTTGTTTATGCCCTTGGGCCTGAGATTTGGATCATTTGTCCTTGATCCCCAGCTAGAGAAGGAATTGTTTTGTCTCCCTGCTCTGTGCACAGAGCTCACCATCCCCTAATATGAAACCCAGACCCACACATTAAAGCAGCATAGAATGTGAAAAAAATAAAAGCTAAACCTAAAGAATCCCCAGTAGGAAGAATCAGGACATGTCACAGCTTTTTGGACAACCAGCAGCACCCTTCCTCAAGCCAGTGCCAGAGTGTCTGCAAACAGATACTTCTCTTTTTATCCTATTACCTGCCCAACAAACAGGAGACTTTTGTTCCACTGACTTCTCTAACATAGCCAGTAGCCAAACCAAGCAAACCCTTTTCCTCTCCACTCACAACCACTCGATCACCAACCAACAGGTTTGTCCCAGATATGGCACCATTTCTACGCTGGAAAAAATGTAGATACTGTCCCTCAGAAACTTCATGGACTTCATCAACTCTGATCATGTTTCCAACACAATCTCCAGCCTTCTCTCTGAAGGTATTTAAAAAAGAAATATTTTAATATTAAGATGCTCTCTGGAAGAGAACTATTAAGAATAAAACCCCACAAGTTAAAAAACCATACCACCCACAACCAACCATCAAAACCAAAATACAAAACAAACAAAAGGAAGGAAGCATCATTGGCATGAGTTTAGAAATTAAACCTACCTTTCCAAAGAAGGTGTCATCCATATATTTTTATATCCCTTTTTATGCTCTCCACTTTGCAGCTCCAGGGTTAACATCAGATACCAGAGGCTGAAATACTCCAGGTGGGAGGGTTTCAGGTGCTGGGTCTCTCTGTCAATGACAGGCACCAAAGCAGGAGGAAAGGCCACACTGTCCATCTTCTGCTCCACAGCCCTAGGGACAGAACCAGCCACAGAAAGGCTCAGCCCGCATCCTTTGTCACCTGCAAGCCCATCTGTACATAACAACACTCCAAATACCCACTGTAACATACCAGACAGATTCATTTATCATTACTTGAATAAAGTAGAATCTGTATCCTTTTCAGGATGCATAATCTTGTATGAGTAACTTCACATCATCTCCGTGATTTTGAAGGGCAGTAAATTAATCAAAGACCAAATAAAGGCATTTCAAAGATAGTAATATACATTTACAGAGTTTACCTTTTACTCCTTTTATTGTAACATACTATTTTGATATTTAGCTAAGCAATAGGGATTTAATACTTATTTCAAAACTAAATATCAATAGACATTATACCAAATCATGCATTCAAAACACAACCAGAGAGAAAAAAGCTTCTTCAGAAGTAAATAGCTCTCCAGCTATATCCTGTTGCTGCAACAACTGAGTATTAGAAGCAGGATTTCACAGAAACCTATCAGGTATCCCCACAAAGCTCCCTCAACACACACTTTGACCCCTCTAATTTTAAAAACAATCAGGCATTCTATTTCCACAAGACCACCCCCAAGGCTCTCCTTTTCTAACAAACCTCATTTGATCTCTTCCACATACAATTCTGGTTGTTTTTTGTGCAGCATAGAGACTAAAACTTGTAACAGTTGTTAAAATAATTCAATAACTGTGTGAAATTTTATGGAATATTTGCTCACTACTTCTGTTGACCAGGAGATGCAATAACACTTCAGCAGAGTAGTATTAATGTATTACTTGTGTCATACCCTACAGGGAAAYAATCTTCCTACAGAGTAAAGCTGAAAAAGTGGTTCTCCAGCCAGAACTCAGGCCCAGAGMTTGCCTCTTGCAGACAGCTGCAAGAATATAGCTTTTTAAACAGATCTGCTACTGTCATCAAGTATTTTGTTGAGACTTTTCTCAGATTTTGTCTTGCAAAAAGTGTACCTGAGCAAACATATTAAGTCTCTGTGAGAWCAGGAGCTGAACCATAAAAGCTGTAGAGAAATCTGTGGAAGATTGTTTTGGGGTGGAAAAGTCTTCAATATATACAAAACTGTCAACTACAAAAATKAAATTATTACGTCAAAAGATACAATTATTCAATCTCATTTAAAAACATTAGTCAGACTTTTTTTTTTACCTGCTGTATAGAAAGCAGTTGTGCATTTGGGAGCAATATTTACATGTTTGACTGTCATCAATCACAGGAGGCAAAGCAGCAAGCTGTGAATTCGGCCTTCCCACATCAGATTTATAGGTACTGTGTGTTAAGTAGAAGGCCACATGATTTCTCAACTTCATTAATTCTGTCAAGAAAAGGATAAACTAAGCTGATGGTTTTGCTTGTAACAATTTCTACCTCAAATTAATTAGCTATCAACTTTTTAGTCAACTAAGAACTGATTATTCAAAGTCCTTGCAAAATATTAATAAAGCAACAGAATTTTTAACATAAATGTTAGTAATGAGTGAAGTAAACTCTTAGTAATGAGTGAAGTATCCCCCAGTATTATAACAAGTGAAGTACCCCCAAGTACAGCTATTTTCATAAGAGTAAATTTTACAGTTATACAGAAAGATTTTAGCAATATTTAAGAGAATTATGGTGTCCAGAGAAGGGGAACAACTTTACCTCTCCGGTCCATGCGAGCTCCAGACACAGGATACATTGTACCAGTTTTTAGATAAAGAAGAAATCCAGCTTCAGGATCCACTCTCCGCTCTAAACTCAGCAATGTGTATAGAATAACCTGYAAACATTACACATAAATACATATTTACATACTGCAATAGGTATTATCCAGTATAGTTGCTGTGGTTTAACCCCAAGCACCACACTCACTCACTCACTTCCCCWCCCTTGCTGAGGGTTGAGATAAAGGCAGTTTAAGATGGAAAAGAAAAGCCACACATGCAAGCAAAGGAAAACAAGGAATTAATTCACAGCTTCCTGTGGTTGGGCAGGTGTTCAACCACCCCTAGAAGGACAGGGATCATCACATGGAATGGTGCCTTGGGAAGGCAAAACTCCATCACTGCAAACCTTGCAGTGCCCCCACCCTTCCTCCTCCTTTCCCCCACCCTAGACAGTGAGTGTGCTGAGCAGCTGCATGGTCTGGGACACCCCTTTGTTCCCTGGGGTCCCCTGTCCTGGCTGTGTCCCCTCACTTCCCATCACCCCCAGGAAAGGCCTTGGCTCTGTGTGAGCCCTGCCCAGCCACAACAGCATCCCAGTGTTATCAACCTGTGCTCAGCACAAACCCAAAACACAGCCCACACTTATCTCCTGTGAGGAAAACCATTGCTAACCCCAGCCAAAACCAGCACAGCATAAAAACCAAAACACTTTCTAAACTGTATTTAGYTCTTCCACAGTTATCACAAGTCTTCTAGAAGCTGCAAATAGTTAGAACTTTACCAAGGATTTAAATTAAAAGGCATCTTTAAAACCTTATATCAAGGCTACCATCTCTCTAAATCAGGCCAGCTATATGGAAATATGTGTAACCCTAGCTCCTGAAACAGTTTACTTCAACCTCATATTTGAATGTAGTAAGAAGAGACTAAAAAACAGACATTTCAGGATAAAAAACCCATAAGTGTGCTTGAAGGTGGTAAATGAATACACTTCTCACTACTAAGTTCACTTTAATTTTATATCAGCAGCCTTGGGCATGCCAGGAAGAGCCATCCATGAATTTAGATTATACCACATACAAAGTGTTTCATACTCATAAGACAAAATAGGTCACCTAACAAAAAAGTACACAGAGCAGTGACAGTGAAATGAGACATTTGGTGCCTGTACCTGACTTCTGTGCTCTATGGAGTTGGATTCCTTGCCAGACTTGAGCTCTAAAGGCATTACCCGAGACTGTGCCCCAGACTGGCAATGGATTTTCACCCGGGCTGTAACATCAATCTTGCCCTTCAGCCCAAACCTGGGAGACCAGATGTTCTCTTCAATGTCCAAGATATCTACAACCTCTATCTTAGAAGATACATCTTCTGTTTTTCCACCATTTGACCTAGGAAGAAAATTAAGCCAGAAGTTAACAATTTCCCTTTATTATTAATATTTAAATATTAAAATTAAAATGTGTTGCAACTAAATATATAATATTTCTGCATTACAAGTGCCCTTTAGGCACTAATTCGAGAAATAAAATGCATCAAGTCTCACTCAAACTAATCTTCCCATTAACAGAGGAAGCAACATWTCAGAAACTAACTTCAGTTAGTTTTGCTATTTATCTAAATTTCAAATTTTAAATGAGACTTTAAACTGTTTTTAATAGTTTTTGGTCTTTTCTCAATAACCACACTCTGTCATACAYGTGAGAGTAGGATACAGGTTTTACTTAGACCTGCCATTTCACTGAAACTTYAACACTCCATGGTTAAAATTAACAGCAAGAAGCCACAGACAAGAAGAGCTCAGCAGCATTTGAGTAAAATCACCATTTCACCAAAGAAATATTTTATTAGTGAAGAACTCAATTTCATTAATAGTTTCTGATTTGTAGTCTTGCTCAGAACTACAGTAACTCCTACTTCAGTCAGCAGCTCAAATATCCTTGCTCTTCTGCTCACTAAAAGCTCTGGTTTGTACCATGCTGTTTGCAAGGATTTCAAGATTTTGAAGTCAGTTCCCCCTGAGGCTTCATGGCCTGCCCAGTACTCACAAAGGCAGCTAAACAYGGAGCACAAGGGCAGCTCTACAACCAGTGAAGCCATGAATTAGCACCAAATCACCCAACAGATGTGCATAAAGATTTCTAAAAATTTCAAGTGAACTAAACAAGATATACAACATTAAATGGCTTAAAACGTAATTCTGGCTTCTTACAGTTTTAGTTGCATTTTGTTTTGGTTTGCTGGATTGTGCATGAAGTCTTCTGCCCACTTAAAAAACGACGGCAAATATTCTTCTATTTCTTGCATTATTTGTGCTTGTTTCACATTTAAGAGATACCTAAAAAAAAAAAAGACATGCACATTAAGGAAACAAAGTATTGAATCTGCTCTTGGTACTATGGTACTAAAGAGATTTGCCTTGAGTAGCAACAAGATCATTRGAAATAACTGTCAAGTTCTCATAAATATCTATAAACTGTAGATAACAACAGTTTCACAGAGGTTCTACTCAATTCATAAAACTATTAACTGAACATCTATTACAAGAGATATACTATACCAGAACATCCATTTCTGATGTAACCTTTGAAACAACAGATACAGCACAGCGAGAGCATCAGTGTGGCAGATGTGATGAAACAAAATTAACAGTTTGACTGCAGGAAAGGAGTACCAGACTCATGCATTTAAACATGGCTATTTCTACAATGCATGCAAGGTTGAATAAAAAATTAAAAGACCATTTGCTTTTAGTCTGGATATCCTCATCTGCCCCTTACATGCATTTTGACAGAACATGACATAGAATCTAATCATGTGGCATTAAACAATTCAGTGCTGGCACCCACTGGAAATAATGTTATTATTCTACAGCAACAGAGTGGATTTTGCACAAAAAGGTTCATAGGAGTCCGAATGCCCACAGGCAGCAGACTTATGCAACTTATTTTTCAATCCCAATAAACAGTAGCCTACATATGCAAAAAGGAATTGCAAATTAACATTTTCATGCAGGYCCAGAGGGACATAAAGGCATTTCAGCAGCCACAATTCAAAATATTATCTTCATAACAGAACTAAGAGTAATAAATCTTGCCACTACAACTTTAACTTCCGACTCATCTGGGGCCAACAGATACTTATATYGCCCAACATACAATTTAAAACAGTCTATATACAATGATTTTTAATTTACATGAGTAGAACTGTATTTTAATCAAGGCTGCAGTAAAATGTTAAAACTAACAGCCATTCAGCTTCCCACTTTCTGAGGGAAATACTAAGCATTGCCTAGCCTTTCTATTAGCTCTGCTGAGAAAATAAATTAAAGGTCTTCTAAGAACTGAGACTTTTAACCTGATAAAGATATGAAATTAACAGAAATTCAGTTCTTGGTCAGTCACAAGGTTCTAGGCTCATTGCTGAGGATCATAATTAACTATTTGTCCCACTCAAATCAACTTTGGGAGATGCCTGGAAATCTGATGTTACAGACAGAAACACTGCAACCTGCTTGGCCTAAAAGTAAAAACCAACACTGCCACATACAGTTAGTCCAAAAGAGTAGTTCACATATACAGAAGTAGCTCAGCAGGGAAGGCAAATAAAATTAAGCTATCAAATGGAAAATTATCTTAGTAAAAGATCCCTAATTTCCATTAAGCAAAGTCATTTGGCAGAACACTCTCCTGATACCAGCACTACATTTTTTAAAGTCCAACTTAAATTGCTAGTTCAAAGTGTTCCTGCCCTGTCTTCCACACATAAAAGGCAGCTGTAATGCTACTTACATTTCTTTGAGGTACTTTTGTCCATACACAATTTTATTTGCTAGTTCTTGCACCTTTTCTTGTGTCAGGTCATTGGTGACTGATTGCTGGAAGATGTCATGAAGAATTGTCCCAACGAGCATTTGGGGTGAGCCTGACTCAGAGCCCTGCAACAGAAGGGATGTCACCATAGCTGAAGATTYGTGCCCATTTCATGCCAACTTCTCTGGCAATTTTCTGGATTTGCTTTGCTGCACTTATTTAGCTACAAGATCTCAACAGCTTCCACCTTGCTAGTGACTATCTGGTCAAACCTGCCTGAATGGAAGTGGGTCTCACCTATTGCTTTATCCCAACCCTGACAGTGTCAGGATACAATCTCAATGTGATTGGCAGGCAAGAAACAAAAGCACAGATTAAAATAAAACTTTCAGAAAGTTCTGCCTGCAGGCATTTCCTAGTGCAAATACTTACCTTTACAATCTCACACATATTTCTTGCATGAAGCAGTTTCCTGTCTGCTACCAGCTCAAAGCAAAATCATCCCATGTGTCACCAAGATGGCTCAGAACCCATCAGCAGGGCTGGGCTCTGGAGACTCACAAGAACTGAAAGTGGTAGTAAATGACCTTACAYGAGTCACTACCAAACAGCTGGGAGCCTAAACACTGTGGTACTGTGGATCTCTCACAGACCAGTAGATTGCTCTCACAACAGGGGGATGGTGCTATCCCAGTCAGGCCCCAGTGCATTGTCCCAGCAATTATTTTATCCCCCTTACTCCTCTAATAAAGGATTGAAGACCATTTCATAGTCTTAATCTCCTGTTCTTAATTTTCTTGCTCCAGTCACAGGTTCCCAGCCAGGCTGTTTACCACTCCATTAAAATTTTCTTATTAATTTGGATTTATACTCCTATCATGTCTGGAAGTTTTCATCAGCTGAGACCGGCAGCTGTTGCTTCTCTMTTTATCAGCATATCTCTCATGTATCAGCAAGGATACTACCAAAAATATCTGTCATGTATCAGCAAGGATATACCACTTCTCCTCTTTCCAAGATCCAGCAGCTGGATTCAGACTCCAGAGTTAGTCCACACCAATTACTAACTGAATTAGCCTCATTTTTCAGAAGCTGTTAACTTGGCCAAATCTGGTTATATTTTCATATGGATGGCAAGAAGCATATCCCTCACAAAGGATTCATATCCACACAAAATGCAGCAAGAGATCATTAAAAAAATGATCAGAATTATAAATGGAAAGACCATTTCTTCAGCCCAGTAGCTGCATTAAAGAGTACTCCATTATTTCAGGTGCAATTCTCAAAAAAACAAGAGAGGCTCAACCAGAGGCAGTTTCCACCCCAAATGATTCTGTGTTGTAAACATTATGAACTGCTAATAACAACATTTCCAACAGCCAGATTTAACACTGAGCTAAGGCAGCAGAGCCAGGGGAACAGGAGCTCACAGGCAGCGTGGAATGAGCACTCACCCTGAAGCGTTCACTCAGCACTGCCCTCCTCATGCAGCGGATGCTGCTGGAGATGGTGGTGCCCGAGAGCAGCAGGTCTGGGTACAGCACCAGGTACCCACTCTGGGCATTGATCACCCACGTGCCAGAGCTGCACTCTCCTTCCAAATGAACGATGTCCCCTGGAACCACCGGGACAGACTCCCTGCAAGGGAACACACCCACACGATCAGTGTTTGCAAATGACAGACACAATGTATCAGAAATAACACACTGACAGAGCGGATCCAACGTTCTTTGAAATGCTGGGTTGGGTTCTTTTAAGGAGTCGACCTAAAGAAATCCTGAGAGTGAATAAAGGCATTTTTACAACGACAAAACTGCAAGGTAGCAGTGCCCACTCAACACACATTACCTGAGATCAGGTCTCTCAAGATGATACCCATTATGCTTCCACACTGATAATATTACATTAAACCAAGATTCTTTCAGGATCCCCTATCACTTTTAAGGCCGTAAAACTCAACTCACAGACAACATAAACAAAATTGAATTAATAATCCAGTATTTCCTTCTCTTTTCAAACATCTGTGTGGATTACCAGCCATTCCTAAGGATGCACAGCTCTGTATCTTCCAGTGAGGGGGAGGCTGTAATTGCCAAGTGCTTCTCAGGGTCACTTCCATTCCTCTGGATCACGCTGACCTCCAGCACACGGTATCTGTTGTTCAGCCCATTCCTCAGGATCGCATCAGGCGAGTCAGCCCCTTTCTTCTGAAAACTGAAGTAACAACTAATCACAAATACTGCACTGTTTGAAAACAGCCAACCTACATGCAAAAAGAGGGAAAGCTTCAAATATAAACCAAATTTTACCCTCCTTCAATTTTTATAACTATTTTGTTCGCCTTTTTTTTAGTTCTGTACKGGTAGAGTGTAGGAAATCTCTATAAATATTAAGCAACTCGCTATTTATTACAGTTAGTCTTTCATTTTTGCGTCCACATATCCATAAGCACCAGTAAACTAATTATAACTGTACTGCACACCCTGTGCTTGGGAGAAAGTTTGTMTCTCCCTGCAGGCGTGAAATCCAACAGCCACACAAACACCTCGAACACGGAGCAGTAAATTTTTACCCATTACCTGAAGCTGATTAGAAAACTGGTATTCAAGATTTAGTTTCCAATAGCCAAACCATGAGTTGAGCGGCCAAACCTGCCGCTCTCCTGTCCCCCAGCGATACCTGGGGGAGCTGCGGGGTGGCCGGGGCAGATCCCACGCCGAGCCCCCGCCGTGCCCAGCGCGAACAGCCTCGGCAGCGGCAGCTTCCCCTCACCGGCTACCCCCGAGCAAGGCCGGTGCCGCCCCGCCAGCTCCCAGAATCCCATCCCGCCAGCCCTGAGAACCCCATCCCGCCGGGCCTCACAGCCCCGTCCCGCCGGCCCTCACAGCCCCGTTCCGACAGCCCTCAGGAACCCCATCCCTCTGGCTGTCACAGCCCCGTTCCGACAGCCCTCAGAGCCCCGTCCCGCCTCCCCGCGCCCGGAGCCGGGAGCGGTTCTCAAGTTCAAAACCCCGCGCTCCCGACCGTCTCCGCCCAGCCGCGGCTCCCCGCTCTCGGCCGCTACCTCTCGGCCATGGGCAGCTCCCGTGCGGCGCTCGGCTCGGCTCGGCTCGGCTCGGCTCGGCTCGGCTCGGTTCCCTGAGCCCCGCGCCCCGCGCGCCCCAGCAGCGCTGCCGCGCGCTCCGCCAGCCCCGCCCAGCTCGCCCCGCACGGCCAATGGGAGGCGGCAGAGGGGGCGGTCCCCGCGCGCGCGGGCTGAAGGCGCGAAGCGGCGCGCGGCTCCTCGCGCCGCAGCCCGGGGAGGGGCGGGGCCCGCGCCGTGAGGGAGCGCGAGGGGCGCTGAGGGCCGGGGGCGCAGCCGCCGCTCCGTCAGCCGCTCCCGCCGGTAATTCCCACTTTGTCAAGGGCTGTCCCGCCCCCGACCCCACCTCCGCCACTGGTGCGGTGGTACGGGGTAATATTAGACGTGCCTTCCGCTCTCAGTTCTCTTAGGGGCCAATCTGAGCCCGAGTCCAACCCTTCYCCTCAGAAAGATGTGTGCCCGCTGGCTTTCTGAGGTGGTGCTGAAGTTTCAGACAGATCTCACTCTGCTGCAGAAAGGACAGTTTTGGCCCATGGTTAGAAATCCCAACAGAAGGATCAAGTTCACGTTGATGAATTTTAAAAGGTGAGAACATTCTTAGRTTAGGCCTTTACAGTTTTATTTGGGATAGTCCTGAAATATATGCAGTAAACTATATTAATGCTGCTTTCCATTGCAACATTATTCTCTAAGAGAAGCTTAATTATAATTTTATAGTTGCTTGTTGATATGATTAAATGCAGTCATAATGTGGTGTGATATTGAGATTACATAAGTGCTTTGTAAACCTTTGTGCTTTAACCTCTTTCATGCTGCCTATACATCTCCCATACACCWGAAAATAAATATTTCAACCGAATAGGTTTATGAAGTACAAAATTTGCTTTAAATATCTTTTTGAAGTTATCTAAAATCCAACCAGTCTAGGGACTCTCTAGGGAGAAAAGTTGGATGCAAGTGTTCTGAAATCAGAGACTGAGAAAAATGTTTGCAATTTTAAGATCTATCAGCATTCTCCAAGTATAACTGTGTAAATTCAGGAATCAATATTTAAACACTTCCATACACTGTTTATCTTGAAAAACTAATTCAGAAAATACAGCACAGTTCCATCAAGTAGGTGTGTTTTTCACATTCAATACCAGACTCAAGAATTTAGGAGATACTTTGTATATTCTCTTTCTCTCAGGCATGAACATGCCAGGTTCGTTTTTATTCTGCCTTACAACTGCTTAACTTACCATGACACTCCYCAAATACATCCCTCGTATTAGAATTAAGATGTAAAACTCCTAATTTAATAATCCCTAACAGTATTCACATGAAAAAGAACTGGCTTAATTGCTCACACAGCAAAACAACATAGAGAAAAGAAAGGCACTTTATTTTTCWAATAGTGGATTTATCTCTACTGCAAGAACTTTAAAATGTAAAAGTTCACTGTGATATTGGCTAGCTTTCCTTTATGGGGAAAAAAGATCAGATGAAAAAGCATATTTGCTGTGATTTACTTAAGAATGACAATGGTGTGCATATTTACCTATTAGGGCAAACACAGTAACTCCAGAAATATGTATTCTTCCTGGTTGCAACACACACAGATCACACAAGGACATTGGTTCAAAAATTTTAATAAAATATATCCAGATACATTACATTCTCTGTCCATTGCTACACTGCAAATTTCAAAGAAATATGTATTTTTAAGAAACTGGGGGGGAAAATTGAGCCACAGAAGTTGGTATTGAATACGTAACTGAAAATCCAATTTGTTAAATTTGTCAAAATCAAGCAAATCAGTCTTACCATCCAGCACTTAACATCACCATTTGCCAATTCTGAGAAGACACTAAAATATTTACAATAAATAAATAACTTACATGAAGTAAATGCTTTACAGTTTCCTGAATCAAGTGAGTAAAATCAAGAGTACCAATGCCAATCATGTATAAAATAATTCCTTCCAGAAAAGGAATCACAGGAGGAGGCCAACATGCAATAGTCTATTGCATACCATGACTTGAAGAACAAACAGTACATACACACCTACAGAGGCCAGTACAATCTTCATTTCCTTTTCTGTGTGAGGTTGCACATGGTCCCTATGCCTAAATGAGTAATTGCAGCAGCATGCAGTTTCTTTGGCACCGTGGTTTAAGGGAGGGGAAAACCTGTTTACACCAGCTAGTACATACTCATAACATACTCAGCCTTGAACAYACCAAAGCAAGAACATGCAGCTCCACAGCAAAGCTTTCTAAGATTAGGCCCCCAGCACCTGCCACAAGGAGATCTTTTCTAGCACTCATCCCTGTAAGTTTTCCCCCACTTTTATTTGTGTAGTATAGCATTTCTTAGAATAGAATATACAACAAAATTCCCAAACTGCAAGCTGTCTAATACTGCTAAATACATCTTGCTGGTTCTAGCTGAAATGGCTGAAGATCCCTTCCTGGGTAGCAATTTCTGTTCTTGCACACAGAAAACTTGTACAGAACAAGAATAAAAGGCTGCTTGAAGTGTGCTCTGCCAAGCTCAGCTTCTACARACCTGGCAAAGATCTGAATGCCAAAATCATTGCACTGTGTTCCAATCAGTTTATTCCATTTCATTTTWAAAGAAGAGATGCCTAATTACTAGCTTCAAAGGCAGCATAATCAGCAGCATGTAACTCCTGGAATGGTGATAATGCTAACTAACTAACAGCTTGGAACCCGTGTAAAACATGGGTGTCATCTCCAAAACTGTGTCATTCCTAAAATTCATCTAAGGAAGCCTAAAAGATCAAGTGCAAAAAAAGTGTTTAGAGCTAGCTAATGTTTATTTGGATGTGTCACCTGGTTCTGACCCCAGGAAATTAACCACATTTTGGTAAATAAAGATGTCAGACAACAGCAGGTCCGCAGTAACAAAAAGCTTTTTTTGTTAAACTTCAAGTCATTTATTCATTGATATCACTTGAGGATTGATAGTGTAGTTTTACAGAAAGTCTTCTAAAACAAAGAATCAGTTGAGGTGCAAGAATTGTTTCATAAGTTCATAGGTGGTGAAAGCCACGGCCTGGGACGGGATGCAGCGAATGTAATTCAAGGACAGCCCACGGTACAGCCCCCTTCGTACTCCGTGCTGCTGGTACACGTATTTCAGTGTCTGCACCATGGTACTGGGAAAAGAAACCATTAGTGATACACRTTTCAGTATCAAAATCATTTTCCTGAAATATTTACTTGGGTTTTAAGAGATCCATGGAGAAAAACCCATGGCATTCCACACAGCAAAGCCACATATGACTAAAAAGCCAACCTGTGCCTCCACAAGAAATTTAAGCCCAAGGGCTGGGAATTGGAAAGAGGATGGTGCAGTCCCAGCTAAACAAGTGTTGGTCTGAAAACACCTGCCCTACAAGACATATTACAGTATTTTCCCCCTGAATGGCGCCACACATTCTCTTGCCTAACTGGCAGGAAAGAGCAGAGAAGCAAAAATTCCTTTTACAAATAATAATCTGAGAATATAAYATTTTGCCTTATTAAAAGCAAAAATTGCACAGTATGTGCAAAGAGACCCTTCTTCACATRCTTGCATTGAAACTAAGCAGACGTGAAATGGAAAGCACTTAGAGTGCTTGGCATTTCCATGCTATTGGAGACAGTGCTCTTGGAGGGCACCTTCCCTATGCTCCAAAGCTTCCAGAATTCCTGCCTGCTTTATCCTCCCATCCTCTAAAGACAGACCTGTSTCTCTCCTTCAAAGCACAGCTCTCTATATGGGCACAACAAAATTGTTAAATGGAGAAGCCTCAGCTCTGTAAAAGGAGCTCTCACAAATGGAAAAGGTAAAACCCTGAGAACAATGAACACATTTTTATTTTAAAATCATCAGGAGTGGAAAATAACCAAGAAAAACAAAAAGGCTGGTAAAGAAAACCGAACAGAACCTTCATGGTTAAGCAACATCGAGGTTGTTTGTGAAAGGTCACTCAGGCTGCTCTTGTAGGATCCAACCTTCTACACAGGAGGTTCCCAGTCAATTGCACTGGATTCAGACATACACAATTCCACAAGATTGAAACTAACCAAGAGAAAACTGTCCCAGAATATTGAATTAGACTGAGACAATTTGAAATTCAGACAGTTTCTCAAGATGAGAGCTGATCTAATAACATGATTTTTAAGTTATTATGGTGCTTCCAYTTCTACTGGAGGAACCTCAACAACGTGTGGGGTGTAGGAGGCTACTGCAAGGGCAAAAAAGCTCAAATAAAATTTTATTATGCAAAATCATCTTATGGAACAGATTCTGCACCATTAAAATACACTCTGAGACTACTTCATTTCAGAACAAGCATTCGGTCTCTCTTTCAGAGAGCTTGCTGATATTAAAGGTAGCACAAGTTGCATTAAAATACAAAAAACCTCTTACTAGTAGAGATACAGGATTACTAACAAGGGTGCCATTGTTATTTCAGGTATTTTTAACCCCAGATTGATAATGGTAGCTTTTGTCTGTGGGGAAACTTCTTTATTAAAAGAATGAAGAAATCAACAGCATAATAGTTCAGGGGGTGGGGTGGCTGTTTTCTTATGGTAGTTGCTTTCCTTTAAAGTTTAAAATGAAGAGCTGAACTTAGCTCAGACATGAAGAACTCAGTACAGGAAATACTCACAGGCACTTTTCAGAGTCTGGGAGAACCGCTCCTAACTGCATTCGCCTCCGAGTTACATCCAGGGGATACCTACACAGGAGACATGGAAACTGCAGCTCAAGCACAGGAGGGACAACTGCTGGAACGGTGTTCAAACAAGAAAACAAACAAGTCCACGTGCAACCTCCCAGCTCTCTTTTCACTGAGTCAGGAATCCAGCTTAGATTCTCAACACAGCTGAAAGCTCTCCAAAAAGGGAGACRCCCCTTACACAACCAAAACCAGCAAACCAGAGCTCTTAATATATTCCATTTGGCACTAGTAAGGAAGACAAATGACGATCAGATGAGAGTATAAAAGAGTCTGTAAAATGCTGAAGGGAGAAGACACCTGCATTGAAAATAAAATTAACAGTTTAAAGACTAATAGGCAGTGATATTTACAATGCAGTGATTTAGTGAAAAATCCATGCTGGGTAAGTCCATTAAATTAACTTATTTTATGGACAAAAAAAATAGAACAAGGACAGGGTGAGAAGGGAAAAAGCAAGCCAAGTATTAAAAATGCCAAATACAATATCAAAGACTTGATTGGCTTTTTTTAATCCTATGGTTTCACAGGTTACATAGGTTTGAAAGTAAATTGGAATCATAAAGTTCTGCAAATTATGTTCAGGGTCAAAATTTTTTAGCTTTCCAAACAAGGTAAGAAACAAGATTGTTACTAAAAAAGATTCCAGTGGTTTTAGGAGATTTGCCTGGATTTAATTGACTCACTGGATAACTCTTAAAGATTAAATAGGTATTTAGTAAGTGAAACAATAGGAAATACCTGCATTTCAGTATTTGATTAAATTAAATACCTTACTAATAATTGATAAAATTGTRTCAGAGCAAAGTTTCTTTAGAATGAACAGCTGCAGAGAAGAAACCAGCCCCATCCCCAACTTACGATATGGTCTGAGCTATGGCTCCAGCTATGCCACCACACAGCAGGTTTACATGAGTTTTCAAAACTAACACATCGGGGTTATCTAATGAAGGCCGTCCAAGCAAGTTAGGTGCTTGAGCAAGTCCAATGCTCTTTAAGGTACCAAAGGTAAAAAATGAAAAACCTAAAAGGAAATTTAATTTTATGTACTTTCATCAAAAAGCAAACTATTTGTTGATGTATCATCATAAACAGAAAGCTGCATTTACTAAATGAAACTATTTTCCAGTTCTTTTGGAAGTTTTTTTCTTAAGCAGGAAAACAATATTTTGAACTTCTGTCCAAATGGATTTGTGTTTATATATATGCTACAATACTTGAAATAAGCTAGACTGTGAGTTTTAAGTTACTGGATTGCTATCAAGAATCTGTCTGCGCTGCTAAGAATTGCTCCTGAGATCTTCCTCAGCGAGGGACGTGTCTCAGCCTTTACAAACGAGGGTATTTGAGCCGGGCTGCTGTGCTCCTCTGTTCCACAGGCGGGAGTGTTTAYGGAAAAGCCACCAGGAGATGGAGCCAAGGAGGCTCTGAGGCCGCATTTACAGAGCCCCCAAGGATCTGCCTGCTGGAGAGAAACAGCCTCCTTGTTTCCTTGGGGGAAACTGGAAGTACAACACAACCACCGGTTTACCTTTCTCACTCTCAACTCCAATTTGCAGAAAAGCTAAGCTTTGACTATTGAAGACACTTTTTAAGGAGCATCATTGAAGGTGATTTGGACAGAAGCTAATTAACTAGGTGTGCAAATACATTAAACAAATTTAGTAGTGCACAGAACTGCTGAAGGACTGGCACATTCTGGTTTTAACTTACCCGCATATGGTGCCATTCCCACCACAGTTGGCATCAGCCCTCTGTAGAATCCACTCAAACCACCTTCCTTTGAAAGAAAAACACAGCAGCATTTGTAGCAAGAAGTACAAGTGTCTTGAGTCCCCCACTGCTCATCCAGACTCCCATGACAGCAATCTGACTAGCACCAGCCACCACCAAGGAGCTCGTGTCACGTTCTGCTTCCTGTGCCTGAAGAACTGAAGGGACAACTGCCTGGCTCCGGAGGAAATAAATAAGTGAAAACCAAGGCAAAAAACCTACACCCAACATTAGAACTGGAAAYATTTATGCATTATACATAGCCCTCCTCCCCAAATGTTTTTGGTAACATCACTACTTCTCTTGGAAAGCAGCTTCTCTGCTGTTTCTGACCTCCCACGTACACGAGCCTTAGCTACAGCTCAGCAGCCTAAGGCAAAAGCAGCATCCAAATCACTTTTTACATTAAAAAATCCAAAGTGCACGCAATGAAGCCATGTTACTTTGCACTAAACCMTTATGTTCAATGCAGTGCAACATTATTTAAGAGCATACTTTGCTTTTTCAGAACTGAAGATGAAAAGAAAAAATACCTTTGTGTAAATCATCTTGAATGCATGGATAATTCCCATGTACTTGTGTTCCCCTTTTACTTGGAACGCCAGGCGAACTCTAACCATATCAAGAGGGTAAGTACAAATCACTGCTGTAATACCTTTATTAAAAACAAAAACAAAACAAGCAAACAAAACTCACCTACACCTTATCTGATTCTAGGATTATTTTGAAAAGTAGAATTTCCTTTTCTGGCAGTGAATACAATAGCACATACAAACTATTTTGTTACAGAAACACTTAAAGTCACTTACAATCAGTAAACAGGAACACTAACTCCAGCAACACAAAGGATTTGTTTGTACTTGGTGTTCACTGAAGCAGCACACCTAGGCCTAGATTTCCCAAGATTTATGGGCCTGACTGTAT
This sequence comes from Cardinalis cardinalis, assembly GCA_014549065.1. NCBI lineage: Eukaryota > Metazoa > Chordata > Aves > Passeriformes > Cardinalidae > Cardinalis > Cardinalis cardinalis. Next base: position 831,791 of record JACDOX010000138.1, read on the forward strand.
TCACCTGAGCTTTGAAATCCATAGCTCCTAAGGCTCAGGCTAGTTAAGTACATCAGCTTTACTGGATTGCAACCATGAAATCTAATCCTACCTTACTAAAAAAAATTCAACCACCTAATTTACATGTTTTATTCCAAACAGGTCCAGTCAGAATTTGGTGTCATTACTGAGTATAGATACATGTATCTATCTACTGTATCTGAAAATATGAAGCATATTCTAATGACACACTAAAAAAAAATATTCTAATTACACCTAAAACAGAGCCAGGCTTGTACTGATGAGAAGTACTTAACTGTGTTGCACTACTGCATTTTAATAGCTCATGTTACATCAGCACTTCCATTTTAAAACTGAGCAGAAAAGCTTTCTGGACTTAAGATGCAAAATAAAAGAAAAAAAAATCAAATCTTAGAACTAATTCACTTAGGAGCTGCTTCAAAACAGCTTAAATGCTGACCAACTTGCAGTTTTGGAAGCACAACTCCAGCACAGAAAACAACAATTCTAACACTTGCCTGAGTAACACATTCTTTCCAGCTGCTAGGTATTGAGGTAAACCCCTCCATGGCTGACAGAGTCTTTTTAAGGAATAGTTAAAACTGTTGACTAACAACAGTGGTTATTTTCTCATGGTACACCACAGTCACAAAAAAAAAAAAAAAAAAACCCCACTAAAGAACGAAAACTCAAAAAAAAATCTGGGGAAAGGCAGAAAAGAAAGTAAAATCCCTTGTAATTGGCACTGTTTTCTACAAACTGCTCTGATTTAGCCAAATGTAGCTTTTAAAATTGGTCCTACAGAAGATAAGTACACTTCTGGTGGAAAAAAAATTGTCACTTTGGTCAGGAAAATGTCACTTCCTTTTAAGTTTTAATAGTTTCTTAATGACACCTCTTTTTGTAGGTGTATCATCTCCTCTCCTTTCCACAAGGCCAAGACAAATCCATAACAGGGGGAACAACAAAAGCAAACAAACCTAYAACAAAATCCAAATGCAACACAACCCCTGCAGACAAGCTCTGCATAACTTTTATGCCTGGAGTTAAATAAAAAACCAAAAAAAAAACACTCTTCTGATAAGCTGAATCATCTGAAAGTTATCAGGATTAGATGGTGAGATAAAAAAACACGAAGTGAGCTATCCAAAAATCTGACACTGGTCAACTCTCAATTGGGAACCAAGTTTGTGGGATTCTGGATTATCCCATCAGTAATTCATTTTAGAAGACAAAAACACCTCTTTTGGAGATTTTGGAAAAGTCCTCTGAACAAAAAGCAGACATCTGCAATTTATTTCTGAGGTTGTCTCACCCACAGGATTCAAAAGTTGGAAGCTGCAAAACACTAAAGCAACTTCAAGACTGTTTCCACTGACTTACATGAAATGCAAGCCCTTAGTCTAGAGCCTTTCCCTAATGGATTCCCTGAGATGTCCAGAAATAGCATCAAATAGATCAATTCAAGCAGTTTAAAAAAAAATTAAGGGAGGAGTAAAGCACTTTTACAGAGCTTAAGAGTGCACAGGGAAGCCATCCCACTTCAGAAAACAGACTACTCCCTCTTCTCTTTCCAGGCATGCACTGAACTCTATCCAGGCACTTCCTCTGAACAAAGGCTAGCAACAGACCAAGCAAGAGCTTGGGGAATGCACTCTTTAGTGAGCACACTCTGAAAATAGAACAATTTAAAAAAAAAACCAAACAACACAGATGAAACTGAAAGAAAYTGTATGTAGAGTAAGGATTTAAATAGAAACTTTTAAATTTTTTTTCTTRAAGTCCTCTAGCTATGAATTTTTGAAAACAAATGAAAGAAGTAAAAAGGGGATTTGGGACATCAGCCACAATATATGCTGTCTTGTAGCAACTAGGAGAGGCACGTTACGGCTTTACTGTTCATCCGAGGAAAAGGTACACACAAGGGATCAAGATTTCTTTTGGGGCTCAAGAGAGGCACTGYCCTTTCCAAGAGGAATGGAGCCAGCTGTGGGACACAAAGTCACTGTGGTGAAGTCTACAAAATTACTCATGTCACCTCTGCTCCTTCAATAGTACCTTATGAGAAGTCAGACCACAGCACCTAAAGGCTCAGTCCTAGGCTTGAAAAAGCAAATTCTCTCCCCACCAGTGATAGCTAAGCCAAAAATCTCTGCTGGGGTAGGTGAAACAGGACAGATTGAAAAGTGCATCAGCAGTTCAGAGATACATACAGCACTTGGCACTGATCTGAAATAACCTTAACAGGGGAATGCAGCCACTCCCTTCAAAGAGCCACTTCCTCAAAAGCAGCAGACTTTCTCACTGCCAGTGCTGACTCAGAAGCCAGGGAAAGGCCCTTCTTCACTTCCCATGTTGTCCTCAAGCACCTTTGACCACTCTTGGGGACAAGATACTGGGTCACACAGACTAAAGACAGTGACACTGAAGCACATTAGACTGTCCTTGATTCCCTTCCCAGGCTCTGGCAGCTAACCATGAGATTAGCTCCACAGGGATTCATCTGTCTCCCAGTTTCCCTACTACCCCTCTGTTCTTAGTAACTTTCTTGGGAAATAAAAATAAAATCCTATATGGAGCAAGAAAAATCCACAAGTGAAATACATTTACATTGCAAATACAGCTGGTATGCAAGTTTTTATTATCTCTGTATCATGCTCTTTGTACTATATCAGGAGCTCCAGAGACCAAATTAAGCACTGCCAGGAGATTCAAAGGAATAAAGTTCAAAAAGTGATAAGCACAAGACACAGCCTCGAACTGCAGATTTGCTCCTTAGCTAATGTAAAGATTAAATTACCCAAGTAGCCTCTTCTGAACAAAACAAAGCTTCAAAAACGACATATACAGAAACTGCTGATGACAAAAAAATATTTATCAGGTTAAAGAATGCCAAATTTATCAGTTCTAATATTTCTTTATGTCCAATAAATAATAATTTTGTTTCCTTCCATAGCACATCTGAAGAACTAGACCAGATTTTTTTTAAATGCTGACTGAAGTGGGCAACTGTTAATTACATAGTATTTAAAATGGAGACAGCCAATATCCTCCTAGATAGCGCTAGGTCAGTACTATTTTCAATCACTTTTAGTAAAAGTAAAAAGCTAAAAACAAAAACATACTTTCTGTATTAGTTTAATGGGACTTGAGTTTATTCTAGATAACATCTAGTCTTTCTGGCTTTGTTATTTTGAAGTTAATCAAGCACAAAAGAGGAAATACACATTTCTATGTTTTGACTTGGATTTTTTTATTAGAAAACTTTAAAAAATTAATTTGTAAAATCATCCTGTGATGTTTTATTTAATGTTACTTGTTCATTTTTGTTGTTATTTGATAATTTTCTTCCCTAAACCAAATCAACCTCTATGATTGCTCTTCTGCCCAGCTCTGTCTTTCCTTAAAAGAAGCTGTACCTACCTATCTGTTAATGAAGTGTTACAGCTGAAATTTGAATCACACAAGACTCAGGAAATTCAGAGTTAGAGTTTCCACAGTAACTTTAACTGGGTCTCCTTAAATATATGCATTACAATAGGCTTTTATTTCCTCTCCCTCCACTACCCCCATCCTCACTGCCTTGTTTTTCCCTGTGGATATGCTTTTGATCCTGTTTATCACTTACAGAAGACACTAAAATGTTTCCCACCACTTGGAGCTGATTCAGCTCTGTTGACCACTGGTCTGGTTGGAAACACTGCCATAAACAAGATTTAACTTCGGTGGGCACAGAGAAGTGAAAGCAGACAGYTGCCTGGCTGGATGCTGTAGAAGGGACAAAAAGCTCAAGGAAATACAGGTTATGTGGTCTCAATCGTGCACCCCGTGAAACTGCGAATGCCCCTGTGCACCAACACTGGGGTTTGTGCAGCACATCATCTCCTTCAGAGTGTGGAAGAAACAGAAAAATATCCTTTATTGCAGCCAGCACAGGAGGGAAAGCAAGAGACATTACCAATTGCTTTCAAGTCTTCTCTTTTTTGTTTGCAAATCTAGAAAACTTCTGTACCAGATTTCAAACTCTYTGCTCCTCTTAGTGCCTCCTTCCTCCCCTCTATCTCCTTGATATACTTARGATAAACCCTCTGCCTCTTATTATCTAAAGAATATCCCAAGAAGCAGTYAATGCCACCTAGTAAACAAATACATGTGACACTATATAAATACTTGACTGCTGTGTTCATCTCACCCCAAAGTCAAGCTCAGTTCTTCACCTTCTGGACTCTAAAAATGAAACTATTGAGTATATGGTACTTAAACACACCACATAAAGCAGATTGTGCTTGCCAGATAGCTCTGTACATGAATTTACTTCTGTTATTCTAACCACACAAACCAGATTTAACCAGTAAGGTGCTTACAGCAATGCCAGATGCTATTAATTTATTTATGGGAAGAATTCCACCCCATCCAACACTGACAGATTAAGCTGATTATTCAGTGTTTGCACAGTGCCTCTCAGTCAGATTCCCAGTCTCTGACAAAGCTCCTGGAAAAGCTAATAATAATAATAATAATAATAATCATCATCATCATCATCATCTTCGGCGGGGGGAAGTACATTGTAAAATGTTCCTTAGAACAATTAAAGCCAGGGGAAAGGAAAGGAAGGAAAAAATAACATCTATGGATCTAGGGGTTTTTTGACTTTTCAGATAGAAAGCCAGCCAAGTTCTGGAACATACCTTGGAAAACAGGCTTTGTTAGTTTTTAGGACTCTTCTCACTGTTTAATTTCATTCTCTTTCCTCTGATGCCACACAAAGCCTGAATATTTTAATGAGATCTTCCTAGTGTAACTGAAGGTAGTATTAAAAAATCCCAGTATTTTTTTTCCAAAAGACRCTAAATATGAATACCTGTGACTATTTGAGGACTGTCACTAGACAGTACTAAGCCTTTTTTACAAAGGAAAAGCACATGAAGAATCACTTCAATTAAAGCTCAGCCCACTATTACTCACCTTCCCCTGTTTTTTTCTTAGCTACTTTTGACTCAATGACTAGTAAGAGGAAAACAAATAATCTTACTGTACACTGGCAGTTTACTGATAGGTTTTTCTGCTGCTATTGCACTAAATAATAAATGAGAGATTTTAACATTCACAAATATGATCTAAAGAGCATCATGCAAATCCTGTACTGGACATGGAAAAGTACAGACATTTCTGGTAAATCCACAGAAACTTCTCATTTGAGAAGCCACAGTTCTCTCTATTTCTGTGGGCTTATATTCAACCTAGCAGCAGTGGCAAGGAGCTGATGAGCTAATTCTACCAGAACCTGCAGCTTTATACTTCATATTGATCACACTGGTTTTACACTTTTTAAATGCCATAATAAAAGACTATAAAAAACCTGTGCTTCACAACATAGCACAGAATTCACAGCTTGCACAAGTATTTTTTAAAGAATACTCTTAGACAAACAGATTTCAATTAGGCACCCACATTAAATTAACCATTTACTAGTATATTTGCTTAATACAAATTTGCAGGAGTTTGACCCAAGCGCACATCAAATCATCCTCTGAAGGAATATTAACTTCTGAGCAAAAGGCATGTCAGAAATCCAAGTACAAACCCTACCTGCCATGGATCCAGCCATTAATCGATGCACATGCCCAGAAATCCCAAGCTGTTTCTTTATTACCTGCACAACATGGAACACTGTCAGTAATCAGATATCAGAAAAGACAGGAAAACACAGCACAAAGCTTATTAGCACATTAGTGCAAACTCTGCAGCAGCTCCCAAGAAGTTTACAATGCTATAAATTCAATCCAGAACATTTAATTTCTGTTAGAATTTTTTAACACTGTTTCCAATGTTAAACACTGTTTCCACTGCTGCTGCTTCCAATTTCTTATTAAAACATCAAAGTACTAAAAGTCCACTAAGAAAGCAAAACAGTAAGTTGAAAGTATTTGTACTGTTCACTTCAGAAACTACATTAATTGTTTATTTAGTTATCATTAATGTGTGTTAAACAAGGCAAACTTAGTATATAGAGAGCAAAGACCGCTGAACAAAATTGAAAAGTAAGAAGAGTCAATTTTTCTTACATGCACATCATGTGAAATAGTCCCATAAAGATTTTAACTGGATTAAAAAAAAAAAAAAAAAAAAACAAAAAGGAAAGAAAAAAAAAGGAGAAATAAAAAGGAAGAGAAAAAAGACAACATTTCAGAGTAAGTTAATTACAGCCTGGAAGGGAGTTAGAAATTACCTTCCAGGCTTTTTATCAAATAACTGAGACTTTCTGCTATAAAGATMATTTAGTATCTTCCTCCTTTAAGAATTATTTTCCTTTTACACATCCATGCAAAATGTTGTGAAGATTTCTGGTCAATTAGTTGATAAAAGAAAGTGCTATGATGCTAACTGAGTTCTTGAAATTGCAGATTCATAAATCATTTCMATTACAAAGCATAGCATGCAGTCTTTTATTCCACACAACATAAAATATGTACAGATCAACAGCATTCATGATTACAGCACAAAGAAAAGAACCTACAAAACCCATTACAGCAACTTCTTTGTATCAGTCTTCTGAAATTTACTCTTAGGGAAGGGAATCACAATTTCAATCCCATTGTCCTCAGTAAATCTTGTACCATTTACTTGGCTGGGTACTAAATCTGACCTTTCTAACATGAAATTTCTCCTTGCTAATAGCAAAATGGTATTTTTTTTACTACAAACAGCAATGTTTAAAACACGTTCATGCTAACAACTGACCTCCATGAGATATTGCAAAAATTTATTATGAAAGGGTAAATGCAGGAAAACAGAAAAAAATCGGCAAATCTAGCAAAACCCTGAAATGAGCATTTTTATCTTCAAGGTCATTTTTATCTACAGTCTGAAATAATAATTTGTCAGGTCAAATGCAACAGCCATATCCAGCAGACTTTCAAGTTTAAGTCCTTTTATCCATGAAGTACTAGGAATCCCAACATAAATACAATAAAGTTGTTTCATTCTACATTTTTCCTATATTATTTACAAAGGGCTCCCTCATAGCAATACAAATAGCAGTAACTTTAAATTACCTTTTGTTTTCATTAAAGAAAAGGTATTATTCTCAACAATACAAACATCTAGAAATCAGTGTGAACTTCTTTTTCTTTAAGCAACATTGCAAAAGCTTCCCTGTTGCCCTGGTATTTTTAATGAGTAAATTCTGAKAAAATTAAGCCACCTTAGAAAAGATGTGCAGCTAGTAAATAAGACACAGGAGTTTCAGTGTTAGTTACACTCACTCAACCAGTCTGTATTCATTGCAGGCAGGGAAAAAAAAAGAAAAGGAAAATAAATTCAGCTACCTTTTTATATTGGTCAAATGCCATAAACTGAATAGCGCCATAGGGAAAGATCCTGATCATCATCGCCCCATTTCCTTTATACAGCCCAAGGTAACCTTCCTTTTTGGGGACAGCACACAACGTAGAAAATACTCCTGCATCAATACAAGAAAAGGTATTTAACACTCTGGGGAAGGAAAACAAAAATCAAGGAAATGCTACTGTAAAGAAAGTAAGCATATAAAGCTAAGGCTGCATGGTGTTGCTCAKGTAAAGTGGAAAATCCACTTTCACTGCCCAAACACTGCCAGAGGGGAGAGCCTAAGGTAAAGTTTGATCAGTTTTGTCATCTCCCAGACTCAGTGAACCTCTGCACTCAGGCCCCAGGACCTGCCTGGACTGTGAGCAAGGCTCCCGCAGATGCCACTGCCCACCCACAGCAGCCTAAGGCCAGCAACACAGGGGGGAACTGGCTGACCTACAGTTCAGGCAACTCTGAATAAATAAATAAACAATGCTTTAAAAGCTAAAACCATGGCAAAATGATATTACTACATGCTAAATTACAGATTAAATGCCATCACTGAGGAAATCAAACTTGTTGAAGACTGTCATTACATACAACTTAAACATCTTGCACTCYTTATCTCAGAGTTGCTGCAACAAGAAGCAATCCTACTTCCTTTTAATCAGAAATAATGCAACATCACACAAAGTTTGGGCAAAACCTATAGTTCTACTGTAAACATTAGCTATGCACAGTTGCTATCAAATTCACTTTTTAGTTTGATTCTATAAAAGAATTAACTGTGATAATCAAACAGTTTTAATTCCTATGCAGCTACTAAATAAAAACTGAAAATGAAAATTATTCTTGCTTTCAGGGAGGAAGAAAAGAATGGCTGACAAACTTTCATTTGAAGTTTAAACAAAACAAGTAGCTATTAGTTTCTGGGACCCTAAGATTATGAATAGATTAGTGTACCTTTTGACTAGATCATTGTATATTAAGATATTATTACATATTTAGTAGCACATTTACTTTTAAGATGTCATGCATTTACTTTTAAGATGTCATGCTTATTACCTGCCTCTGAACTTACTTATGCCAAGAGCAGAATTTCTCTCTATGCTTCAATTATGAGTTACTGTTTCTGTTTCCTAGAACACAGTGAGACCCACAAGCTCCACAATGCAAAGGTATAAAAACACACAGGGAGGACTTGGACGAACGGAACCATRGTGTCTCTGCACTTACAGGTACCTCATCCACATAATTCTCCTTTTTTGCCTACATGTAACATGGACACACATTCAAGTCAGACACAGTTCAAATAATCAGCATCATACCTGACTCCCAAAATAGGGAACAACATTAAGATTTTACTTGCCAACTATGGCACAGTACAAAGCAAATTGAAGATTTAAAATCCTAGTCAAACCAATTATTTCACCTTTCAATTCATTGACTTGAGTGTATACTTGTGCCTGTGTTACTAGAACAGATTGCTTGTGTTTCCCTTCATGCCACAGTGAATACATACATCCACTGAATCTTATGATTTAGTGATTATTTATTTTTCCAACTTTTAAAAAACATTATCTTTAGCAGCTAAGTTAATAACAAGTTCAGTTACATGCAAAATTAGCCAACTCAAAATATTTTTTCCCTCGGAAAATTACAACACTTAAACTTTGGAGCAAAAATTACGCCATATTTCAGTGACATTGACATAAATGGCTCCAATACTCTGCACAAGAGGGCACTGTTACAGCCCSCAGAGAACAGTTGTGGACACGTGAGTTTGCTCTCACCATGATGCAACACAGATGCTGAAGACAGATCACCTGCACCTTCCAGCAGGCACAAACCCTCTGCTCCCTCCAGTTCCCAGCAGCCAGGCCTGTCTGAGCTGCAGGGATCCCCACGGCCCTGGGAASCCCTGCAGTACAGTTCCCACCGAAATCATCCAAGCTTTGAAGCTGCGATTGCAATCTCCTGCTGCCTTCTGTAAGCAGAAGACCAAGCCTAGCTCTTACATGCCTTATTGAGGATTATTCTGACATCTCCATCTCCAACACATCGAGTGATACCACAACTTAGACATGGCTTTGTTTTTCTTCTCAAACAGTAACAAAACATGGCACGCAGCCTGACCAGACAGATACAACCTCCTGTCTGACGAGCACCTTTTTTATCAGCCTCATCACTGAGTAAATGAATACATCGAAACCACACACACTGCATTTAAAACCAAAAATTAGCAGCCATCTTACCTAGATGTTTGTAATGGTGGTTATGAGCTTGCAGCAAAATCTTTACTCGATCCAGTGGTGCAGTGGTTGTTTTGGCACAACATCCTGCAACACCTTGCCAAGAGAGAAACAGAAGAGTGACAGGATGACAAAAGTTCTTTAGAGCAGCAGTTAAATAAGGGATTTTTCTAAGGTAGCTAACTCAGTCAGGAACTAGAAAAAGCCCCARTGACAAGCAAACAGCTTCCATTAGATGCTACAAAGCCCCTAAAGCCTTAGTGAAACATTTAAGCTACTTTTCCTGTTTACAAAAACCCAGGCCACTGTCCGTCTCAGCTGCTAAGGTCATTGCAGAAGGAACTTTCCTGAAAGTTACTCAAGAGTTTTCCATCCTATTTCCTCCTTCCCTTTGCGGGAAACAGCCCTTGCCGACCTTGCCAAGGAGGTGGGCTACGTGTGTGCCGTGTACCCTGTGTTACTTCAGAGAGTGAGATCCAACAGAGTGCGGCATGATGGAAAAACTGTAAATAAACACAACCTACCCCTACCCCCAGCAAATYAGGCACCTGAGACAACACCTTACAGAACAAGTAGGCTTTTTCTCTACAAGGTCATTAATGTGGCATTGTGTCTGCCAGGCTGTCTCGCCCCTTCACACCACCTTCATCTTCTGAACAGCAGCCTCAGCAGTCTGAGGACAGGGATAATCCGCCCTCCCCGAGCAGCCTAACGAGGGTTCGGGCTCCGGGAACATTTCACTGGCGGCTGGCCGGGGCTCCTGGCTGGTTCTGACACACGTGSGAGTCCCTGGCGTGCACCGCGTCAGTCCCCAGGCGAAAAAGGCAAAGCGAGCTCCCTGCTGCCCAAGGGGACGAGACCCGGCGGCGGTTCCACCGGGGACAGCGACACCTGGTCCCCGCCCGGGGCACCCACCTCCGGCGATGAAGGAGCGCAGCCAGTAGAAGTCTCGGCGCGCCGCGGCCGGGGGCAGCGCGGCTCCGGGCCCCGCCGCCGCCGGGGAAGCCATGGGGCAGGG
>JACDOX010000138.1:851353-867778 GCA_014549065.1 Cardinalis cardinalis
GCAGCTAACCTTGCCCAGGTATGGCTGCGGGGCCCGGGCAGCGAGCTGGGAACAGCCGGCGCTGGTCCCGGACCAGGCACAGCAGCAGTCAAAGGAGACGCGCCAGTTGTGTGCCCAGCCTGTCCTGCACTCCGCCAGCCTATCCTGCTGCACCCCAAAGATATTTAAAGGGCAACGGAGTCYGCATCTCTTGTATGTCGGCCTAGGCAGCAGCTAGGCAGCGTGGTGAGATTGCGACTCCTTTAAGGAGGAGCGGGGAATGTGGAGCAGGGCGTGAGCGCACCAATGTCAGCGCAGCGAGGCGGTGGGACTCGGCTCCTGTAAACAAGCTGGCCGGGGTGGCTGCACCAGCGTGCATCTGGCTGAAGAGCTCTTCTTCTAGAAATTATAGTGCAATAATGGCAAAATGGGCAAAAATCGCAGCGTTAGGTATTTAAACATGGCTGAGTGGATTTCTAAGGMAGAGGTGTCTCTTTGAATTTTCAAGACAATGGAAAAACCTGTAAAAACAATAATAATAATAGTWGTATTCCAAATAATAATAGTTCTCCCCAGCTGTGCTCAGTGAATTTTGAGGTACTCTTGTGGAAAGGCAGAAAGCTATTCTGTGGTGTAATTACCCTRTTTTTGTTATGTCAGTCAACATGAATTAGGAAAACAGATTGAATTGGGAAAATTTAGCATTTAGTCTTGGTCTGGGCAGGTAGCCTGGTCGACCCTAACTGTAAAGGAGGAGAGAGGTGGTTTATGCTTTTCTGAGGTAGCACAAGGGGGGGTGGTGGTTGCTCTTGAGATGAGGGTCAGTCCCTCAAGATAAGAGTTTGTTGTGCTTGGGGGAGACAAGGGCAGACTGGGTTGTGCAAAGCAGGTAATGGGGAAGAGCTCAAGGTGAGATATACCAAGGAACTTTGATATTCACAGTTTCTGTRAGACCTAATTCACTGTGTACTAATTTAAAATCTTCAGTAATGGTGTTTTATTATGACTGGCGTGGGATACCCGTGGTTGCTGAAGCTGGCCTAAGCACTTCCATCCTGCTTTCTGTTTTCAGATACTTAAAATTTCAAAACACCTTTCAGGCTGAAATTTTCCAGGCTTAATCTTTGCCTGAAGGTTCTTCCCTCCCCCTTCTTTTAGCWGAGTTTGAGATAAGGTGATTCAGTTAATGGTGGTGGGGGTTTTTTGTGGGTTTTCTTGTTTTTAAGAAAAGGCAAACCCCATGAAGAATGTAGTCATATTATCAAAAAGAAATGAAGTGCTTTAAACAGCATAAGTGCAGAGTTAGAGAGACATATGATGAGCTAGGGTGTTTTGGTTTGCTTGCCTTTTTGTATTCAAATTATCTGGAGTGTTCTGGTGGATGGGGTTTTTCTTCGATGAGCCTTGGTGTGTTTTTACATTTAGCATTGCCCCTGTGAAGGTCAGTGCTTGGCTGACTGCACATAGGTTAAAGTAAGCCCATGCTCCTGCCTGGCTGAAAGGAGGGTAATGCACATGTGGTGTGAGTCTTCACAGTTGATTTTTGGTTCAAGTTGTTTGTCTGAGGCTTAATCTGGTTTGTGGTTTAGGCATGTGCGGTTCCTTGCCACAGTTCTATTTTTTTTGTTGTTTTTCCCCTAATTGTTCTAATAAAGCTTTCTCCCAACTGGGAGGAGGGTTTTTTGTGGTATCTTTTTATCTGTGTGACTCACTGAGGAGGCTCCAAGGTGCATGAAGGCATTGCACAATGCTGACCATGGCCTCTCCTGCTGGATTCATGGAGTGTGCCCATTTCACAGCTCCTTRTGCAGTGGGGTGGCAGCTCTGCCTCATCCTCCAAACACAGAGGTGGCCTTCTGGGGCCAGCAAGGACAGAAATTTAGGATGAAGGCCTTGCTGCTTGGTCTGCTCAGCACCATCCTGTGTTGCTGATGAGTGAGTAGAGGACTGTGCTTTATGTGCCTTTGTCTGTGAGACTGAGGTGGCATCCTGCAGTGCCTGTCCCACATCCTGTGCTACTGGAAAGTGTTACCTTGAGGCAAAGTTTAATATATGTGGATGAAATATGTCCAGCTGCTGAAGAATGGCACGGTCCTGTAACACAGAGCAGAAAACCTCTGTGGAGGAAGGAGAATGGAGTGGGGAGGCCTCTGTGTGTCAAGTTACTCATGGTACTGAGATGGCAGATGAGAAGTGGTTTTATTTCTCACCCAAAGCCAAATGTGTATTCAAGGATTAAAGAAGGGGGAAAGGGAAAATTGAAGCTGATTCTCCCCTCCTAACCCATTTCCCTTCTTTTCATATACAAAGTGTTCTACGGAGCAATGAGTGGATGCAGGGAACTGGGCCAAATTGGAAAGCAGGCTGGCTTTGGTGAGCTGGGAAGAATATGCAGATGATGTGACGTGCTTCTGCACCTGAGGGTCAGATTTTTTTATTGTCTTGTCTCCTCTGGTGTCTCTTGCATCTTTCTCTAGAGCATTTGGTGCCAGCAGATGAGGTGGTTTTGACTTCTAAATTGTGCATCTGAGCTTGTGTGACAGCTTAGTCACATTGTGGCCCTTATTGCTTGGGAGCTGCATATTGTTGAGTGGCTCTTAAGAAAACCTCCAGATCTGTTTCTTCTAAGGGCAAATCTCAAGGGACTTATTAAAAGTACAWTTTGAAACAAAATGTACTTAAGTACATCTGACTGTAGTGAAACCAGGTGACTAGTGAAACTAGTGACTGTGTCATTTTTTCCCTATACTGCTCTGTTTGTGCAGGGCTCACTTGCCATTTTTCACAACACCATGAAAAAACTGCCATCATTTTTTATGAGGACCCATCTTCTAAGATCTTTCTTTTTCCCCTGCCATCTTTCAACAAGAACCAACTTATGTAACAGAATCTTGATTGACACAGTTTCTAGAATGAAAATTTGCTTTATCTTTTTTTTACCCATTTGTGTAAAGTGAAACATTTTGGTTGGTTGAGGGGTTGTTGGTTTTGGTTTTGTTTTTTTCTGAAGGCATTCCGACAGTATAGGGTTAAATTTCTTAATTACGTTGTAGGTAGAATTCTCATTATAATTGTTTGGAATTTTGAAAGGAGACAGTACTAAAAGATTTAGCCTTTGATGAGCTTTTCTAGCAGTATTTGTTGAGGATTATAGCAGTCAGTAGAATTGTTCCAGATTTATTACCACAAATGAGCAAAACTTAAGCAACTGGCCTTAAACCCAGCTTCCAGCTTTGCACATGGATTAGCAGAGATAAGTTACCTCAGGAAACAGACAGCTCCAGGATGCACTGATATTATCTAGGGCAGTTCCCTGCAAAGCCCCCTGTCACCCATTGCCCCTTTCACATCCTGGGGACGCCTGTGCTCCCCTGCCAGGGGAGGCATGGCAGCTCTCACCTGGTTGGGCTTTCAGAAGAAAGCATTGACTAAGTTTGTTTCTCTCCAGGATGACAGAAAACTGACAAGTTATCATATTGCCCTGTGAGGTTTATGTTTTGTAATCCTGTTGAGTCCATAGATGTTTTGGAAATATAATTAATTCCTTGTTGTGAAATATGACCAATGTGGTAAAGCCATTTGTTGTCCTTAAGAAGCAGCATGAGATGATTTGCTACTGCTGCAGATATCAACAGTCCTTGCCAGTGCTTTAAATGGAAAAGGGAAGGTAAAATATTTCCTAGTGTTACAGGAAACAAAACTTGAAAACCAACCTTGCAGCTACGTAATACTCTGGTGCTAACTGTGGAAGAGGAAACAAAGAAATAGCCATGCAACTTATAGGACAGGCTATTTAAAATGCCAGGACAGTTTTTAGCTAGCAGTTAAGGTGGTTTTGGCAGCCTAGCATTCAAAACTGGGGTTTTTTAAGGGAAGCAGAGATCTCTTGCTAACAACCATTTTGCCTGAGACTGTAAGATCACCTTGCAGGTCAGGTACTCAAAGTCCCAGACAARTATTACTAAAGTGAAGCATCCACCCCCTACCCCCCAAAAATTTCCTTTGGAGGTCTATTCAGATCTCTTCTGAAAAGCCTAAAGTCGTTCCAGTGACAAAATTGAAACAAAATGGATTGAAGTGTTGCTGTTCTTGTGACCCTGTATTGTCATCTCTGAGTCAGACAAAGCCTTTGCCATCTTTTATAATGCAGCATTTAAAGCCAGGCAATTTGCTACGAATACCAGCATTCTTTTTTTAGCCAAAAAAAGGGAAGTCTTGAACCRCTCTGTTCATAGGCTCTGTAATTTCGGCCCTGAAGAGAAGCAATGCTTTGGCATTGGTAGTTTTCTACATTCTTGCCAGACCGGTGTGTTTCTCTGTATTATTTTTTTTTTAAAGGACAAAACCACCRAAGAATTCCAGGATGATCTTGCCTCTTCAGTCCTGAAGCAACTATTTTGCAATTTTCAAATTATGCAGTTGCAGAAGGGTTTGAGTGGGAAGGGWCCTTAAAGCCCATCTCATTCCAAGCCCCTGCCATGGGCAGGGACACCTTCCACTAGCCCAGGTTGCTGCAAGCCCCRTCCAAGCTGGACTGGGACACTTCCAGAGATGGGGCAGACCCTGTGCCAGGGCCTCACCTCCCTCACAGGGAACAACTTCTTTCTAGTATCTGTTGTGAACTTGCCCTCCTTCACCTTGAAGCTATTCCCCCWTGTCCTGTCCCTGTCCAAATGCATRTAAAGACATTATAATGTAGTTGTAGTAATGATTTAAAAAGTTCCCAAATTGTTAGAAATTAAGCTTCTGATTGATAATTTTGATGGCCATGCTTCCTGAACTTCCACAGTAACAGCTACTTGTGTAAGCAAACAGTATGAAAAAGCATCATTCACATGCAGTATTCTCAAACATCCACTCACTGTTTCCACTGCAGACCTCCTGTATTCTTTGGTCATTCTGCTTCTGTTTTAGGGCTGATAAAGAGAAAAGACTTTATCACTTCAGTCCCCCTCCTGATTCACTCATTGCTGTGTTGCCTGGCCTTTGTGGATGGCTTGCTTTCTTCCTTGGTCTCCTGGCTATAGGCTCTGAAGGTAGCTCACGTTTCTTCTCCTGCCACTGTTGTGTAGCTCCTCTGCTGCTTTCTTCCAGCTGGTTCTGCAGCCCTCAGGGCCATCCTTTGGAATGAGGATCCCAGTCTCTGTCACAACCCCAAGAAACTGGGGAGGCTTTTTGCAGGCTGCCAACAACTACTGCTGATGTGATGCCCTTTCTGATTCATGGAGTGACTCCTAATGGCCATGTCCCCCTTYTCCCATGTGCCTCCAGATAGGGCAGGAGGAGTAGAGTACTCGGGTTACCTTCCTTYCAGTGTTGTGTTTGTTTTACTATTTCACTGTCTGACCCAGCTTTTATAGAGAGCTKCTGTGGGAGCTGTTCAGGTGTCTTGTGCGACCTTGGAAGCTTCACCCACGACTGTAAACAGCTGCACGTGGTGTCTGCTTAGTCCCTGCAGGTTTACAGTGTTGCTGTGGAGGAGGGATTCAGCTGTTGATTCAGCTTGTTCATTGTGTGTTTGGTGGGCACTGTTTTCTTTTTGAGAAGTGTGTTTAGCCTTGTTTTGTGCAGCATTGCTGGCTCTAGATGGTATTGCTGTGTGTCTGAAGAAGCCTGCTGTCTCAGGAATCATGTTCATCTGATCTGCAATATGAAGATGTGATACAAGATAATCACATCATGTTTAGATAAGGCACATGATTTGTATGTGTAGTACAGAGGATCAGTTGGCTTGCCACAGCTGAATAAATAAGGGACAGGTTTCAAAATGCTTTAAAAAGCTACTCAGAAAGAGTTTGGGGAGTTCCTGTTAGCCTTGGTGGGTGCTGTGGCCGCTGGGCAGCCTGGCCAGGGCTGTGACAAACAGCTGTCAGCGTGCTGCTTTGGGGCCAGCGAGCCGGGGGCCCCGCCCAGGCCGTGGGAGCTGGCTGTGCTGGGGGCACTGCTCTTTGCCTGCATTAGCAAAGCTCTCCCCACCTTCAGCMGAGCTCAGGGCAGGCTGTGGGGAAGTGCTGCCTCCCTGAGATCACCCTGTGTGCTTCAAGGTGGGGACTGAGGTCACAGGAGGGAGTAGTGATGCCAGGAACCTCGTTCCTCTCTTCTTTTCTATTTCCTTTAGAAGCCAAATGCCCTTTCTTTTACTTGCATTTGAGGTCAGGATTTTAGACATCACCCCCATACTTCTTGTTCTTCCTTTTCTTGGCCTCTTCCTATCAGTGAGAGGTGCAGAAGGCCTGGAGGAGGCCTAAGGAATGAAGGTGCTGGAGACTATAGAGCCTCTGGCTCTGCCTGTTCTCATTTTAAGGGCTCTTGTCTACCCATGTGATCTATCCATAGAACAAAATAAAGCTTTTAAAGCCTTCTATAGGTACTTAAATAGCACTATGTGCTTAAAAAAACGTACTTGTGAGAATTTCTTTACTTTAAAAAAGCCTACCTTGAAGGAGATTGGTTTGGAGCATGAGAAATTTGTTGTATCTTTTGAGATGATTCAGTTTGTTTGGGGAGCTGGGGGACCTGTGCATTGCAGTTGTGACTGGGGACAAAAGCTTGGGACAGATGTGTGGTGGTTTTTTGAAGGTAAATTAGTGATGAAGCAGAGACATCTGCCTTGTATAACACATGATATAGGCACAGTATGGAATTAAGGGCTGGAATGTAATACCTTCCACAAGGTATTCTGGAAGGTAACACCGGGAAAGATCATTCTTCCCTAGTCCAGTTCCCCTRTAAAAATCACAGGTTGATCTCTTTGGGGAGCTAGTTACTGATCCATTTTATCTGGAAATTTACCACAGTGGGCTACCAGTGGGTGGTGAAACAATGATAGATGCCCTGTGATGATATATTGAGTATGCACAAAAAATAAACTCAGCTTTGTTCTTTTGTTCCTGAATGTCCTTACACTGATAAATATTAACTTCTCCTTACTCAGGGAAAGTGTATTGGTTAATGAACTGTTAATAAAATTGAGAAAACTCAAACTTTTTAGTACTGACATAAAATAGTAAATATGTGATGTTGCCTGGTAGCTTGAGTTCAGTTTGCTTTTTTGTTTGTGTTACAGGTCTTTAGGTAAGCTTTTTATTTTGTAGTATGCTAACACTTGAAAAGCATTTGTGCTAGTTGAACATAACGCCCAATACTGCTATTTCTGATTCTGCCTCTGTATTTTTAAATATTAAAAATGGTCAGCTG
Source organism: Cardinalis cardinalis (assembly GCA_014549065.1). Taxonomy (NCBI): domain Eukaryota; kingdom Metazoa; phylum Chordata; class Aves; order Passeriformes; family Cardinalidae; genus Cardinalis; species Cardinalis cardinalis. Next base: position 858,530 of record JACDOX010000138.1, read on the forward strand.
AATATATGTGCACCTTTTTTAATTAGAAGTATATTAATGCTGTTTTGTATCTTTTTCTATTTCAGAGTTGGCATTGTATCAGCACAGAAAGCAGCAATGGGAGTATGCAGTTTTCTACTGAAGAAGTCTCTCAAGAGTTCATGATTTTGTTCCATCTCTCCTCTTAACATTGCTCCTGCTCCGCAGACATGGCTCACCATGCCAGGCCTTCCAGATCAGCCAAAAAAGAAGAGTTAGGCAAAAGGAAAACTAACCAGAGCAAAAAGAAATCTAGCCAAGTGGGAAAGAAAACCACAAAGGCTTCCACAAAAGCTGTTAGTTCTGGAAAAGGTAAAAAGCCAGTGCAAGAAAAAGATGTTAAGAAAAAACATCAAGAAAAGAAACCAATCATGAGCTCTTCAGGTAGACTTCTCAGGAGCAATGTAACCTTGTCTGGAGCATCTTGGGTGAGTTTGGAGAAGGCTGACAATATCCTCTTCCACAACCAGGATTCTTTCAGCATCAATGGCTTCACGATGGCTCTCCGGAACCGATCCTTCTCCAGAAGCTGCTCCCAAACTCCAGTAATTGCAAAGCCCAGGAAAGCTGCAGCACAAAAAAGCTTAGAAACAAAGGAAAAACATGAACAAGAAGCCCTGGCAGTAGTAGAAGAGAAAAATGCTGAAACAGGGGAAATAGCTTTGAGAGAAGATGTAGCTCAAGATGAGTTAGCTGCTCTGCCYGTAGAGGGCTGGCTGTGTGCTGCAGGTGAGGAGTCTGTTGTCCCATGTGCCAGCCAGCACGAGGAGGCAGAAATATCTGCAACAGATGACTCCATTCCAAACAGTCGTGTAACTGATGATGGTACAGAAGCTTCAGAGGTGAAATCTAAGCATGAAGACCTGCCCTGCGAGCAGATACTCAGTGATCTTGATACAGGTAGTTTGGCTGAAGCATTTGTTGAAGATGCTGCTCTGGTGCTTCCATCTTCTCCTTCTGACTCTGGAATTGCCTCTGAATCAAACTCGAAGGTGCATGCAGAGGCTCCCTTCAATGTGGTTCCTAACAGTACAGAACCTGACTCCAGCTCTGTTGATACCTCAGGCCTCAGCTCAGCAGTACTGATAGAGTCAGTCACACTTGCCAAATTCCACATTGGAGCAGGGTTGGACATGGTGCTACCTAGGGGAGAACAAGACTTGGATTCTGCATCTCTAGTTACCTCTGAGTTTAACTCACAAGAACATTTATTAGAAGATGCAAGGTCACTGGCAGATTCCTGCTTGAAGGCAGGCTGGGGTTTGGAATCTGAGAATAAAGACATTGTTTCAAATTCCAGTTCTGTAGCTGCCTCTGAATCAAATTTGCTTTTACATTTTGAAGGTGCAAGCTCACTTGCAGAATACCCCATGAAACTGGTTGTGGATTTTGTACCCATTCACAGAGAACTTGATTCAAATTCAGATTTGAGCTTTACAAAAGAGAATTCAGAATTTGACACAAAGAACATATTTAGAGTATGTGAACCAGTCTCCAATACCTCTTTAAACAATATTGGAGTAGAGGACTTTGAACAGCTTGTTAAATGTATTGATGCAGAAACATTAATTTTGAATTCAGGGTATGTCCCCACTTTATCTTCAGATTTAGGAAAGAGCACAGTTGATAAAATCTCTGCTGAAAGCTCTGGACAATTCTCTGCAGGTTTTGTTTCAGAGTTGCCTCCAAGCATGGAAATCTCTGCTCTTGCCTCAGCAAAAGCCATAAATGCAGATTTGCCAGCTGACTCAAGACTGCAGCATAATGATTATTCATCACAGCTGGGAAGTGTCGGAGTAAGCTTGAATTTGGTTCAGGACAACGTGAGCAACAGCACTGAAGCAGTTGAGGCCTCAGGGCCATACTCTCTTAAAAATCCAGCTGGTGGTTACCCTCTTCCATATTCATCTCTGCTCCCTATGCTGGAGAAAAAGAAACGAAGGCGTTGTGGAGTGTGTGAGCCCTGTCTGCGGAAAACAAACTGTGAGGAGTGCAGCTGCTGCAGGAAGCGCAAAACCAGCCACCGGATATGCAAAAAGAGAAAATGTGAAGAACTGAAAAAGCCACCGCCGCCAGTCACGCTACCTTTTGAGGTAAGACAAAGAAGTTGCAAATTAAGTCACTCTTTTGAGGCTTGAGGTGCATCTTAAAATTCTGCAAAGGGAAGTGCTGGCCACATTACAGCTTCAGAGAGTTCAGGGTTCCTGTTGGCGCTAACAGGTTGTACAGTAACTTCCTCTTGTCATCTACAGAACTGTAGGTTAGAGTGAGCTGGAGTTAGTCTTGTTCCTGTGATATAAATGTGTAAAATCAAAGGTAAATATGGCTTTAACTCTGTGTCCCAGATGTTGGTATGTTGGCCAAAAGAATGGATTAATTGGAGTGCATAAAGAAATGAGGAAGATTTAGGCACAGAATGCGGGGAGGAGGGAGACTGAGGGAAGTCTTAGGAGACTGCGAATTACAAGGGAGAGCGTTGGTATTTAAAATACTGAAGGCTAAAAGCTAAGGAAAGTATGTTTTCTGCTCTTTGGTTCAGTTAAAGTAATTTGCTTGTGATGACAGATTTGGTGGAAATCAGTTTATAAACTTCAGGACCAACTTGTAGCTGCATTTTCCCCTTTCGCATCTCTCTGCCTTTCTAATTGTCTATTCTTCTGTTTCTCTCATTTCACTTCTCTTTCCTCTCTCCCTTTGTCTTTTACCCCATTCCTCATACATCTGTTCTTTTTCTGCGTTTCTCACTTATTTTTCTGACTCATCAGCCTTTTATAACCCAGGTCATAACTTTTGGAACAAAGAGGAGGGGAAAAGACAGTCTGTATGCCCATGTGATAACAGCACTGACCTTCTGAGGGATTTCAGTTTCAAGATCAGGCTTTAAATCAGGTAAGTAGGGAGTTGAAGGTAGATTTCCCACATGCCAGCTGAATTCCCTGACCCCTGAGCTGCAGCGAGACTCTGCAGTGCTGGGTCCTGCTGGGGGTGTTCTCTYCTTGGGATCCAGTAGTACCTGAACCCCTGAGGGGAGAGGCTGTCTTGGTAGTTAAATCACTTTTGCCTTGGGATGTGGGAAACTGAGGTTCCAGTCTCTGCACACCAGYGTGTGCTCTGAGAGGAGCAGTTCACCCTGGGGAGAATGCACCTGCAAAACCTTTCTCCAGAGCAGTTCCATGGAAATGCTGTGTTCTTACAGCAGGTAGGAATTCCTGTCAGCTGCAGAGGCCTCAGGAGAGCTCCTGCTTGCTCTGCTCTGTCCTGTGCTCACCAGGCTTGGCAGAGAAGTCCCTTGTGGTTTTCAGGTAGGCAAGCACAAAGCAGAGTCCTGGAGCAGTGAGGGGATAAGGTGTATTCCCCTTTGTGGGGGAGTATATTTTAAGGTATGATGTTTAGGGAAATAGGCTTAAACAGTTTGGCTCAGAATTCATTCAAAAACCTCTTCCTATTTCAGCTGCTCCTCAATGCTCTTAAAAAATAAATGAGGAGAGGGACAGCTGTAATGTGACTTAAGATGGGTATTAAAACAATAAAGGTGGTAGAGACTTATCCTGACCTTTTACAGCAAGAGAGTAGTGACATTGTCCTTTTGTATATTTAGTCAGTGGGATGGAAGAGAAATTCATGGGAGAGGATTTGTGGAGTTGAGGTAGGAAGTCATCTAAAAGCCAAGGGTTTTGGCAGGGTCAGTGAAAGGAAGCACTCCAGCTTTTCTCTCAACCTTTGTTTTCCAGGCTAAACATACTGCTTTTCTTGTTGCTCAGCCTGACCTAGTCCTTGCAGATTAGCTTTGCCTCTTCACCTTTGTCCTCTCTGGGCACTCCTTTTACTTTCTTTATGAGAGATTCCTTGTTTTTATTCTTTTCTTTGGCAGCTTTTATTTTTGGTGTGCTTTTATTTCATTAGAGTGGCCACATTCTGTATGATACATTTAGAGCTGCACCAAAAGCCTCCTTCATTTCTTGTTAAATTTTGTATGAAATTTCAGGGTGCTGCATGGAGGAAATGAAATATTCCTGACATTTAAGAACATGTCAGGTATTTTCTTATAAAATTGTATYTGAATGAAACATGGTGTCTTTTCAGATATTCCTAGAAAGAGGCCTTGCTTCATTTTCAATCTCTAGAAACTGTGCTCTGAGGAAATGAGAAAGTATTTCTACAATGTTATATCAGCTCTTCCAAGGTGTTGAGATGGGGAAGGTRTTGGGGGATGGGGAATGCTATCACTCAGTTTAGCAGCTATCCTTTAGATAAGATTGCAGGGAATTCCATTGTTTTCCCAGACTGGTAGTACTGGGACTTCTGTGGCAGTAATGTGTTTCAAATAAAAAGCAGCTGAGGAAAACCCAAAACTGTAGGTCTCTGTCCATGGTATGGAAAACGAACATAAATAATTAAAAGAAATGAGATTGGCTTCAGTGTGTTCCTTGTTCAGAAGAGTCATGCTTCTTTCTCTCATGTTGGTGGAATGTAAGCATTTTTTGGAGATGATTCACTGGGAGGAGGGTGTAGGGGGATAGAGCAGGAGCATAGTTGAAATGTTGGTGTTTTGCCTTAAAGGAATTTTCTCTCCCTATTCTAACAAAAAATGCAAAAGTCCTRATGAAGTCAGTGAGAGCTGTGTGCATTAAATGGCTGTGTAGCCACTGTGGGGGTTGGCAGTCCGTACCTGCTGCTTAATAAAGAAAATTGTTGGTTTTCTTTACGAACTGAGGTGGATTTCCAGTTGCAGGGAGTAAGGCCTGGCTGGTGGAAGGCATGAAAGTAAACTGAAGTGCATTTTCCAGCACCCATGCCCACGTGTGCACTCAGCCCTTGGAGGATATCAGCTGCATGTTTGGAACTGGCAATAGTTAGGTTACTGGTATTTCCATTAATTCACACATAATCCAGATAAAGATTTGAAAAATACCATTTAAAAATAACAGCCATATAARCATTAAGTGATATTGTACCTTCCTGAGTGTAATGGGTTTTGCAGGGATGTGACATCATGAAAGTCTGGCTATGAGGCATTGTGGGCTCTAGTTCCCAGCCCCTGTGTGGAGCAATATTGTTGTATATAATGCCCCTCTTGCTGAGGAATTCACACTGTGCCTGTTTGGTTTGGAGCTGGTAAAGAAGAATCCTAAAATATATAAGGGAAAACATTTTCTTGCTTATTGATTTTTTTTRAAAGGGCAGCCCAGTAAATAAAATGTAAGGAAGCTTTCATAAGAAGAGGAAAAAGGCTTTATCTTGGGTTATTGTCCCTCTCAGAATGAATAATGCAGAAATACTTCACAGTGAAGAGTTTGAGATGCTTACCCACACAGGATTATGATGCTGCCACATTTTTGTCTTGTCTTTAAAGACTGCTGTTTTCTGAAACTGTATTGCAGTTACTGAGGGCTTTTTACAGCTATTTTGTTCCAAAAAGCAGATTTAATTCCAAGAAGTGGTGTGCCATTGCATACTGTCAGGGCTGCCTTCATGAGTTTGAGTGTGGGGCGAGGATTTTGTAGGCTTCAAAAGCAGTATGTGGACAGGAAAGGTGGCTCATGGTTTATTTTCTTTTCTCCATGGCCAAAGGTTCCTGTTTTGGCCGGGYGGGTGCTGCAGACAGAGCCTGGAGATGCTGCTGGTGCCGGCCCAGCTCGCCAGTGCCCTCCTGGGGGAGCTGCTGCCCTGCCCGGGGGGTGTCGGGCTGGGAGCTCCAGTTCTGGGCTGCGCTTGTAGGGATTTGTGACCCCACAGCTCCCAAAGGACCCTGAACTTGCAGGGCTGCTGCTGAGCTGGCAGKGTGGGGAGCCCTCATCTGCAGGGCTGCTTTCTTGATGCCTTGAGAAGGCTGACCTAGAGCAGAGACTAGATGGAGCTAAAGAATAAAGTAGGGGTTTATTGAGAGGCCTCARGTAGATCCAGCTTGGGCAGCACAACCCAAAATGGCTACAAAATGCACAACAAGTCACAGGGTCTCTCACTTTGATCAGTTCTGCTCTGTTTGCATATTGCAGTTAATTGTYTAATTACAGCTCCAGCCCCTTCTTGTTTTTCTCTCTCCAGCCCATGGTGTTTGTCCTCTTGGGCCTGAGATTTGGATCATTTGTCCTTGGTCCCCAGCTAGAGCAGGAATTGTTTTGTCTCCCTGCTCTGTGAAGAGAACTCACCATCCCCTAATGTGAAGCCCAGARCTACACACTAAAGCAGAACAGAATCTGAAAATATAAAAGCTAAAATCTGAGGCATCATTTTGCAGGACTTGTCTAGGCAAGGTGCCCACATTTTAGAGGGAGCCCTCTTGGGTTGAAACCACCTGCTGGGGAGAGCTTTAATTCCTGTAAGAACTAAATAGCTGGGTTTAGGGGGACCTGTAGTCATCAAACTGGCCAAAAAAATGATGTCACTGAGTGTTAGTTCACTTGGGTTGCCCAAGGTGTCTCGAGACATCTTAATTAATTACTGTAATCTGAGTAACATGAAATATTAAATAACAATAAGGGCCTGCTTGTCTGTGGGTTTTTAACACGCTGCTGAAAAGCCCAGACATATTGAAAAAGGATGCTGCAATCCAACTTGGTTGGGAGCTTTCCAGTAGCCATTCCTTGAATGGAAAGTGCTGAATGAACAGGARCTTTTCACAGCTACTATCTGTCTTAGTGCAACTGTTTTTGGGGGAGGTTTCTCCAGGCTTGAGAAATGAAATTTCTGTTTAAAACTTAAAAAGGGGATGAGAATTATTAGAACATGTTGGTGGTAAGGGATTTTTGCCTGATGCAGACCAGGGGTTTGAACTTTGGTTTCCCACATCTTATCTGTCTCTTCTTGATTTTTGAAAGTTTTGCTCTGCTTTGGAACAAAATCAAGTGCTGAAATCTGAAAGGAAAAAAAAAAAGGAAGCAAAATGGAATTCTTGCGTTCTAGCCAGGCCCAGTTATAATAAAGAAATTTAGGCGTTGTGGTATTTATTTTATAATAGACTCCAGAAATATTTAAGCCAGTTGAATTTTAAAATAAGTGCACATAAAAGCGCTCCTGAGTAGGATACTTGAGAGTTTTGTGAGGGGATGGCACACAGCTAGAGGAGTTGGGGAATGTGTGTGATGAGCAGAGCTGCCTGCAGCCTTCCCTACCCCACGGATGCAGGGCAGGGAGCTGGAGCTGTGCAGTTTTCTTGTATTTTTCACTGACACTCATACTCTGTGGGAGTGTAAAGTAATTACAGCTCACAGCACTTAGCCATTTCTGTGTTCCTGGGTGTGGACCATAATGCAGGCTAAATTACAGTGAGGCAGATTAGTTTGTGCTCTAGTTATTTTCAGAGGCTGTATTTAACAAGTTTCCTCTTCACTGCTCCTTATTTTCTGTGTAGTTCCTTAAAGCTTTTATGGGGAAATTATTTGAAGAGGTTTCTTTCCTTCCTTGTGTCTGAGGACCTCTAACATGAGGTTACAAGGAAACCTGAAACTGCTGTCTAGTGCATGCACCAGTCTGGGGACTAAATCACAATATGGGGTCTTAGGTTTCTAAACAAACAAAGTAGTTCCATTTCCCCCCCTGTATTGTGAAGCTTCTAAGTAGCCAAAACTACCAAGAGGAATCAGATCACTAAATGTGTGTGATTTCCACTCTCTCATTCTTAATGTGCAAAAATGACCCTTGCAGACGTGGGGTATTTGGGGGAAAGAATACAAATCAGCCTTTTAATTTTATCCTAAATGCTATTTAAAACTTCATTTTGATACAACAAATGAAGAGCTTAGATACAAGGTAGCATGAGACAACAAAAAATGGGTGACAGCTTTCTCTGATTTAATTGCTRCACTGGGGAATGGGTTGTGTGGGCATTTCTGCTATTTAACTGTTTTGGACCAGTAAGTGGACACTAATTACATTACAGTGTAGCATTAGATGAGAAAACAGATTGCAGTTTGTAGCTGATGACAAGGTGCTCTTASTGGTTTTTATCTTTAGTGCATAAATCCATGGCCAGCATCCTGGTTTAGATGTCAGCTGTGAGTTGTTTCAGGAGTGCTTGGGTGCCTGCAGTGTGAGATCTGCTGGGGTTGGTTTGATGCCCCTGGTTAGGGAACGTCTGTGTGATCCCCTCTGTCCTCCTTTCGTCTGCACAGACGTGTGGARCAGGTGGAGTTGTGGGGAAACAATTGTATTTGATGTTTATATGGTGGTCAGTTCCCATGGCAGTCCGTGTGCAGTAATTTGTACTGTTGGGTGCTTGTGAAAAACGCCAATCACTTGTTTTTAAAATTTTTRAAGTTCAATAGTAATAAAATGGTTATAAAAATAGTAATACAATTAGAGTAATAATAATTTGGACAATTTGAATTAGGACAATATGAGACAATAGAGACAAAGAGTTATGGAYGTCCAGGTACCTTTTTCTGGGCAGCACGAGCCCAAAAAAGGACACAGGCTAACAAAGGATTAACTCTTAAAAGCAACAGCCTGTTGCATATTCATACACCTCATMCATGATGCATMAATTCCATTCAAACACAGGATTCTGTCTGATCATCTTCAGCTTCTTCCTCTGAATCCTGACAGCGCCTTTGAGGCGGGAAGAAGTTCATTTCTTCTGATAAGACGGCAATAAATTCTTTTTCTCAGAAAGATTTAGGTGTCCTGTGGCTGTTATTTCACTGCAAGTCCTTTCTTTAAAAAAAGTATCCTACGTATCATAGTTTTTATTTTAACATTATTTTATAACTTAGAACTATATTTAACACACTGCTTAAGAAAATTAATACAGCATTACTTTCTAACACAACACATATAATATTCATTTGAATATTTGCGAAAAGCCAATCATAAAACACGCATYTTTCGCAGTGCTGTAGGAGTAGGTGAAGCCGCAGGAGTCTGTTGGACCAGGGCTGTGGAGTGCGGTGGGCGCTGGGCTCCCGGCCCCKGGCTGGCATTTTGGAGGGGCTGCTGCAGCCGCGGTCCCTCGGCTGGGGAGAGCCGGTGAAGGCAGGCCCTGCGCTGCGGCCTCCCCCGGGGAGCGGCGATTTCCACTCTATGCAGGGTGCCTGGCGCTGCACGCCCGGTGCCCCGCAGAGGAGGGTCGGGGCTGTGCCGCCCGGTGCCCCTCAGGAGACGGTCGGGGCTGTGGTGCCCGGTGCCCCTCAGGAGAGGGTCGGGGCTGTGCCGCCCGGTGCCCCTCAGGGGAGGATCGGGGCTGTGCCGCCCGGTGCCCCTCAGGGGAGGGTCGGGGCTGTGGTGCCCGGTGCC
>JACDOX010000138.1:868459-899050 GCA_014549065.1 Cardinalis cardinalis
GCAGGAAGCAAAGATGGCGGGGCAGGGGCGCCGCCGCCGTGAGGGGGAACGCGGGGCGCCCGCCATGTGAGGGGCGCCGCGGGGGCGGCGGACGGGCCGCCGGGAGCCGCCGCCGGCCCGTGCAGGGGCCGCGTGTAAAGCACTCGGGGTACTGCAGAAATATCGCTGTTCCATAATAAAAATCGGAGGTGTCTGCCTGCCTTTGTGACCACAACTTATATTCTGCAATTTGATGTTTTTTTAGGTCCTAACAGAAAACAAAAGGCCTCAGAGGAGGAAGCAAAGAGTTTTAAAGGTAACCGATGATTGCTTTGATATTTATCCCCTCCCGTTTAAGCAGCATTTTCTTGTCATACGGCCCAGGAAGGCAAAGGGTTAAACGCTGGGTAGCGGCGCTTTCCAGCTATTAAGCAGATTAGCTAATTTTAAAAGCACAGAACATGTCCTTTCTTTCCTCCTTCTCTCCAGCATGTTGTAGACATATTTGAGCCTCCCTGCACAAGTCTGCAGACCAAAAGTTTGCTTTCCCTTGCATTGAACGTTCCCTTTAATTTCTTCTGCTCCTAGTTTTATACTTTCAAACGTAACAGTTAAATGTTTTCAGCATACAGGTTTTATGGCAGCTGAAATTTCATGGGGGAAGTCAACGTTAAACTGTGAGCCAAGTTAACAAAAGTGGAATTTTTATACTTGCTTTACTGAAGTTTTGATATCCTCCCTTCCTTTAAACTTTAGAATACCTCAACTGAAACTGAAAATCCTGTAAACTTACAACAACCTTCAGTTTCAGTGGTAACATGTTCCTTCCACACTTTTAAAATGGCTATCTTTCATGATAACAAAAGATTGGTCTTTCAAATGCAAATATCTTAGTTTTTATACCAAAATACAGACTTGCTGCACTCATGGCTAATGTTTTGGGATGTTTGGGTTTGTTTTTTTTAAAGTAACAGGTACTATATTGATATTGCTTCTTTCAGTTAATCTTTAGAATGTTTTGAATAGAAATAAGTCATTAATTCTGTTGTTGCAAACTAACGAGTTGGAGGATGAATGGGGCAAGTAAGATGGATGGTATGGRTGAGATGAAGCAAGTGAAAATGCAAACAAAAAGTATGCTGGTAAACTTACTTTATTGAACTATTCTAGCTAAATGTAAAAGATAGTTTAGTATTGTTTCAGTACACTAAAATTTCAGAAGTTATTGGATATCATGTTTATAAATGCTGACTGGTCTATAGTGTCATTTTACTTGAAAATATCCCAATTTCTTAACAGTTGTGTTGTCATTGTTAMAGTTACAGAAACTTTGGTCAGACAAACCAAAGTTAAGATTAAGTAAGGAGCAGATAACCTGTCCAGCCCTGAATGGTGTCTGTCTTTTCAGGTGGAGTAGTTGTACCAACTAATTGTGGTTTTACAACACTGACAAATGTTAGTGGGCTTTTTCTGCATTAGAATAAGCCATTAAAATAYTTGTATTTTTGTTGTTCTGGGTGTGATTTTAATTATTCATTTTAATACTGCTGCACTTTGTAATATACCACATGGGTGTAGCTAAAACTTGAAGTGTTTGCTCATTCTGTCTTTTGTGCTGTTGACAGTAGCATGCAAAATAAGGAGTGTTTGTAAAGGAGTCAGTTTATAATGTGTAATTGGTGTGATGCCTGTTCTGGCAAAGAGTGGAAAATGTGGTTTTTTGGTCACAGACAGATGGGTGTCTGTCTGCAGTCGTGGCTCATGGTTGGTCTTGAGATTTTCCTCTTGAGTGCATTTTGCCACTGTTTGTGATGTGGTGGCCCAGCAGGTTGCTATGTAATAGGAGTCTGTCATTCCTGTCCTTTCCAAAAAACCTTCTGAAGAGTGTTTTTCCACCCTTGACTCTTGAATGGAAAGGCTTGCCTGGTTCTGTGTGTGTGTGTGTAGTATTCATGTCAGTCGTTGGACCTGGGCTGGTTTCTGATTTGACTTTTTCTTTGCTGAGCTGATTCTGTGATATTTCCTCTTTGGTTTTAGGTACTGGTTTTGTGTTTTCTAGTATTTGTATTTGTTTTGTGGTGCTGGAATGTATTTCCTAAGAGTTTGTCTCATTGCATCCGCCCAGGAAGGCACAGTAGCTCTGAAGGCATCTCATGGAATGCTGCATTGGGGCTGGCCTTTGGTTTTGGATGGGAGAAGGGAGGCTGGGCACCTGAGTTACACTGAAGCTCTGTCAGCTGCAGTAAACTTCCAAAAAGCTGCGTGCTTTACAGACTTCCATGTGGCATTGTGTTACATGGCTCTAACCTGGTTTCTGCTGTTGCTGGGACACCATGTGAAGACCATGAAAAGTGGTGTTGTCCTATCTGTTGAATTATTACTTTAGTGTTTGATTTTATGATTGGTAGTGGCTGAAGCCATTTGACCACTGACATTTTCAAAATTCAAACAGGATGTGTCCTTTTTAATTTGTGTTTTCTTCAAGTAATATTCTTAGGCTCCTTAAAGGGGGATTTGTCGTACTTTCTTCCAATAATACACRGAGCTCTGGGTTTTTTCCTAACTCTCCTAAGTTTTGCTAGATGCACATTTATTTACTTTGAGGGTTCATGTTCTTACTGTGCTGCTGAGGACCAAGTCATTCACAAATTCACAAAGGGGAAAAGAAGCAGTGCTTTCCAGTTGCAAATGGGTTGGACAGATAAACAGGACTAAAAGYGATGCACACTATTACACTGTACCTTTTGTGTACTATTTATAGCTTTCTGTACTCATGTCTTAAGGCTCCTTTCTGGTTATTGAGCAGCTCGTTTAGGAAATTCATCTGTGCCATAAATACTGTATTAGGTTCTCCATGTTTATTTTGAAAGAGCATCTGAAATATTCATCACTTCTAGCAGGGAAGTGCTCATTAAAGAAAGMAAGCTTTGTAAGCTCACAGTAATGGATAGAAGGGAAGGAATATACTTAGTTTTCCTTAGGGTTTATATTGTGTTCTTTTTCAGTTAAGCAGACACTAATTTTATTCCTGGTAATGGAAAATCTATATAGAATGGATTCATACTTAAAAATTAATTTGCCTGCATTTCCAAAGTCACATTATACACCCTGCTTCACTTAACATCATCCTTTTTAGCCACTTACTGGTGTTGTGGCTGAATTTGGGCAGTGCAGTGCACCTCTTCTTAAGGAAGGGGAAATGCTTGCAGTCACTTCCAAGGTCGTTATCACCACGGAGCTCAGAAGAATGGGGCMGTTGCACATGGCCTCGTGTTGTGGTGTCAGGGAGATCTCCAGGAGCACGTGCAGGCAGCAGAGAGGAAGGTGAGGAAACCTGCCCAGGATCAGGAGGCAGCTGGTGAGGCACAATCCATGGTGTTTCCTGGGGTTCTGGGGAGCCAGGGCTGCCTTTGGGATGGCTGCAGGGGTTTGTTGCCCTGATGGAGATGAAAGAAATCCAAAACAGCAACAAAACAGAAGCAAGAAGAAAGAAAGAAAGGGAGRAGAAAAATAAGGAAGAGCCTGGGAGAAATCCCTTGTGACGTGTGCAGTGCTGAGTGATGTTGTGGCTGCCTGCACAGGCTGTGCTGTGCTGTGTTTGTGCATAAACACTGCAGCAGTGATCAGGGTGCCAGCACGGTGCCCACGGTGCCTGCTCACCCTCTGTAACATCACTCAGCTGAGGACAAGCCAAAGCCAGACATGACTCAGTATCTACAACTTTGGGGGTGTTTATAAACATCATACCAGGAACATCAAAGTTTTATTTCCATCAAGGCTGCAAATAGCTGATTGAGCACCCTCTTAATTAAATTTTTCTTTTCCAGATGTACAAAGCATAGTCGTGTGAACAAACAACTTTAAAACATTAAGTTGGCTTGGCAGACCTGCTGTTGCCCTTTTTATGATGCAGTTTTAGTTTTGCAGCTTAAAGAAACTAAAAATACACTTTTTTGATCAAGGTCATACATGTGTTAACAAGGCTTAGGAATACAAGTGCTAAATTTCATGATGATGCTTGGAGTGAGCAAGGATTGAACTGATTTGGAACATTTATTCTAAATTATGGTGTATATTTTTAGTGCAGAATATCTGCCAAAATATTTAGCTGGATGAAATTAAATGTTATTACTTTTTTCCCCTTTGAACTGAGATATGAGCAAGTCAATGGGTGGAATTGCACTGCAGTGGAATTTTACAGGGAAAGAAGGAAGAATGGTACAATACAAGTTGGAAAGAATGCTGTCCAGAAAGGACTTATCATATTTGTAGTGGTTTTTTTTTTAAATAGACATTATCACCTTGGATCATATTCCTTCAGTAAATACCAATTAAAATTGCCTTGAGTACTGGTTGAAAATTTCTTCTTGTTTTTTACTCCCTGTCTTTTTGCTCCTGCTTTTTGATAGGTAGATCTTACTTTTGGTATCAAAGCATCCTACACGAACCAGTTAACTTGTATTTTTACAAATAAGATAATTAACTTAGATGTTACCTGGATTTTTTCAACATTTTTTGAAARAAATGTTCTCTTTTTCACCTTGTTCGAGCTGAATGTGCATCTGTCTAAATGAGATTAARTCTTTAATTTTTTCTGCTTTTGGTAGACTCGTGCAACCACTTGATGTGAGCAGGCATGATTGTGGTTGTGATTTAGCACAGGGCATTTGCCCCTGCAGCTTTCCCAGCACTTCCACATGAATGCACTCATGAACATATGAAGCACTTGCATGTTATTTGTACAGTTCAGCCAGGACTACTCATGGATGTAGATGGTTTTGAATAGAGCCCTAACAAAGAAAGCCTTTGTAAGTGATCTGTAAATTATTAATCTTACTCTATTTTCTAATCCTTAATTTTCCCAGTTTCTGGTGGAGTGGGAGCCTGTCCCTTGTGTCCTTTGTGAATTCTTTCCTGGTGTGCAGAGATGCTGTGCTGCCCTTGCCCCTGTTCCTGGAGGACTCCCTCACTCTGTGCAGCTCCCTCCTCTCGTGTCCCTGTGCTGCTCTTTGCCYGCAGCTCCCCAAAACGTTGAGGGAAGAAAGGATAACTGCCCTGGAGAGGGGACAGGGAGGAGCAGGGTTTCTGTTTTAACTCCTTCATTGCTGCAGCAGAGCAGTTGTGAGGGTAGTGCCCCTCCTCAGGGATTGGCGGGGCTGGGAAGTGTTGGGTGAGGCCAGGCTGAACCTCATGATCRCAGTGGTTTCGGAGGGGTTTGCGTGTCTTGAATTGGGATTTATTTGTAGACCTTTATTCTCATGGTCTGTTTTAGTGTAGGGCCTTCCACTTCATTGTGTTTAGAAGTGGAGCTTCAAAACACTAGAAAATGTGTTTGTGATCAAAAATGTCATAAAATATGCAGTAAAAGTAGCATGGCTTTTGGAAAGGGAGGAAAATGTGCGTGTGGAGGTGAAGGTCAGTTGTGTAGGTATATTGATTGATACGTTGTTTAGATGTTCATAATGAGCTATTGCAAAATAAACCCAGGTTTCTCTTCCAGCTGTATTACTTTGTTGATATTGTTTGCATTCAGTGCTGCATAATGAGCTTWATTCCATACTTGTCCTTGCTGTGTGTGATGCAGGCATTGAAATAACTGAGCTGGCTCAGCCAATGCCYGTGATTGGTTCTCAGTGTGCTGCTGGCCGTACATTTATTGACAGTAACACCTCAAAAATCCTTTGAAAATGGCTGCTCCCTGTTTAGGATCTGATACCACATTGCTAAGCAAGTTTGTTTATTGCTTTTAGCAATTGATGTGGGAGAAAACCATTGAGAAGCTCTAAACTTACCTGAGTAGCAGCAGACTCTTAACATTTTTGTTTGTTTTTTTTTTCTTTCTGCCATGTTACACCAAGAGTTTTGTTTAGTGTTACTGATTATGGGAAAGTTAATTTAACTGATACTATGACAACAAACTTTCCCACTGGCATTAGYAGGAGCCTTGCTTTTGTAGAGACCAAGAGATCTGATTTATACTAAAATAAATCCTTAATTGTAAGAGTTCATTGGGGAGGTAAGAAGAATTCATGCTTTCTTTTTAAATGTTAARTATATGAAACTTATATGAAGAAAAAGGAAGACAGTATTAATCTACTAACAATAAACCCTTTTCATTCATTTATGTAAAATTAATTTATAGACTATAGACAACAAGGCTGTCCTTGTTGTCCTAACAACTTTAATATTAAGTCTTCTAGAATATTAGGATTTTTTGAAGCTGACTTACAGTTGAGTGGTTTGTGTCTTACTGAATTCCTTTCTCAGTGTTTTGTTGATGCTGTCTGTATTGCATTATAGTTTAATCAGTGCCCTGTAGTAAAATGRAGCTCTACATTAATTTTCCTAAAAGAAGGGGTTTGCTGGGCTTTTGAATAAGAGGACAAACTGCTGTGTGTTTATAAATGCAGAGCATTCACTTTTGTGGCAGATGATCACTGTCTGAGCTCTGCAGTGCAAACACCACAGTTGCAGTGCTGTTATTCCAGCCTGGAGTGAAAGCTGCTGCTCCTGTAAAGAGCAAGTGGAAGTTACAGTGCAAATTCTGCCTTGAGCTTTAGTTAAACCATAGGTGTGCAAGCTCTCAGGCAGAAAAGGAATCACAATTTGCCAATTTTAGGCTTTTTTTCCTCATGAGAGTAAGCAAAACATGGATGAAAAATCCTGAATAGTGCTGCCTCGTAGCTTGGTGCCTTAAGAGATCAGCATNAGCTGCTCCTGTCACTGAGTTTTCTATTTCTAAAGAGTATTAGTTACTCCTTTTTATCTTGTGGCCCCTCATCAGCTTTAAAACCAGGCTAGAATGGTGTTGTGTGTCCTTAGCAGTTCTGGCCTGAGAGCTGCTACCAACATGTAGTAACTTGTAAATAATATAATTGGTTGTACAACAGGTGGTGGGGCACAGACCGTGGTCCTGAATTAAGGAGCTGAATATCTTSCTGCTTAGATTACAGGAACTGTGGAAAGTTATGTTGTTAATTCAACAGTTTGGATCTTTACTGCACTGAACTGAAGAGAAWTTGTCTGTTTGGTTCACACATGGTAAACCAAGGAAAGACCATCCTTTTATTTGGTTTAAACATATTTTTTTTTAAAGATAACTAAAAGGACTTGAATTTGAAAATGCCATGGATGAAAAGTGTATCCAAACATCTARCAAGATGCTTAAAAAAATTCTTTGCTCTCTCTGTCTTGTTGCAAAAAAGTGCACCATAGTTCAAGGCCAGACTTCTCCAGCCTTAACTTAAAGTCATTGAGTCTTGTTAAACTTTTGTATACTAGAACAAGGAGCCCTCTGTTATCAGCATTCTTTTCCACATAGACTGAGCAGGAGTTTGTGGCTTTTCAATTTTCTTTCTCTTTGGTAAATTGGAGAGAGTGAGTAGAGAATGAACTTGAGGCTTTCACTTCAAGATGTTTCAATCCTTTGTCATTCTTGTGGTCCTGGGAGCCCTCTCCAGCATATCAATGTCTTGCCTGAATTGGGGATGCCAGAACAGGATGCTTTATTCTGCCAGCAGGTGCAAAAGTGCCAAGTGCAGGATTGAAAGTAACCACTCTTTTCCTAATTATATTGTTATTTATGCACCCAAGAATCTAAGTAACCCTTTCAGCCATAAAGCTGTACAGGAGTTTCTATAGTTACTGTGCAGTTGAAGATTGCCCATGTTAATGTCCCCCCTGCTTTCCAAGGTGGAAACCTGCCTTTTGTAAATGCAGTCCCAGCCTCTTGCTAACACAGAATGTCTCTCTAGCTGTAATGAAGTGGCTGGCCTGCCACATTAATCTGTGAAGCACCATGTCTGGTCCTTGAATGATTTGCTGTTTTTTCTAGGTATTAATTGACTGCTCTTTCAGATTGTTGCTAAGGAGGTTGCCCATGGCTGTGATTTGCTCCCTGAAGCCCCTCTTTGAGCACTGTGGTGATTCTCCATTTGCAGGGAAGGGCCAGGCAGCACTTCCTGAACACTGTGCTGATGGTTTCATAAATGAGTGAACCACAAGAGACATTAGCTAGGGTGGGTAAATTCAGAGACTGGATTTCTTTCATCTCTGCTTTTGAGCTAAAGCGCGCTGGGGGAGAGTTCTCTCAGGGAATACATATTGTTGCAGATTGTATCATTTTTCTTTTCTGGCTTAATTGAGTGCTATATTTTCCAGAGCTGCCAGGGTCTCTTTGAGTGCTTGGTTTCATTGTTGATGACAAATGATTGAGTAATTCAAAACACCAGTAAAAAACAAACCAAACCAAACCCAAAACCCAAGGAAAACAAAAATGACCAGGSAAGATGCTTGTTTATATTTGCTTCTGTGGCAGAAAAAGTGCTGTAATGTTTGGGGTTTTTTCTTTCTTAACAAATCAGCTTCTTSGATGCCTGTGTAGGAGAATGGGGTGTCCTTCACCCTGTTTTTTCTTGCTCCTGTTTGTAGCTTTTGCAAGATAGATATAGGAGTTGATGGAAACAGTTTGTGGCTGAGAGAGCCCATTTCCAAGTAGTCATCCAATAAATACATTTCCATGGGAGCCACCGTTTGAAGCCTTTACAGTCAGAATTAGTATCCTGCAGTTTTTAATTTTRTAGTAAGTGTATCCTTTGGGGTCTGATACTGTAGATCTGAGCAGTCTCACTGAAGCTGTTGCACAGGGTGGGTGGGAGGGCTCTGCTCTGGTGGTGGTGTAGGAGAGAAAAGGAAGAGAACAAAGGTGTAAAGACTTTGGGGCCATAATGTGCTAATTCCTCCTGGAAAGAGACAATAAGGAGCTTTTTTGGTGGGGAGGTTGACTGGTATTTGAAGAACCTGGCAAGGAGGATATAAATGTAGATTAAATGGAGATAAAACTGAGAGCTAAGCTGTGGCTTGGAGAATGTTCTTTGCTGTTGTGGCTGCAAATATGGAAATAAAAGTAACCAGCAGCTAGAGCAGACTTTTCAGCTGTASTAAGATCCAGTGTGAAATGCTACCTTGCTGTGATGCTCAAGTTGGTGAGTGGGTGGTTTGATACTCGGGGAAGTTGGAAGTGAGTGGGATACCTCCAGGAAAGCCTGAATGTCACGCCCCAGGTCAGGTTCCTTTCTCCAGATTTGCAGAACCTCTTGTTCCTCTGAGTTTCTGTATGAACCAGCTKCTGTGGTAAAGCTTGTCTCTAATTTTGCCAAGTCCTGTGCTGTCCCTCAGTGCTATCTGTGGGTCCTGCTCTCTTGCAGAACAAAGCCCCTTGTACATTCAGGCTGTGTTACATTAACCAAGGTCTCCAATCTGTTTCTGTGCTTTTAGACTTAGAGAAAATGTGCCTTAGCTGAGCCCCTGCAGGAGTGTGGTACCCTGAGAGACTCCTTCATGTCCACACTTACACAGTGTGCTGGTACCTGCTTTATTCCTGTGGTGAGATGGATGGGCAATATTCCCCAGCTTGCAGCTTGGCCCCTACTCTGCTGTTCTCTGCTTTGGGAGCCTGCCTGGACACCCTGCTCAGACTGCAGCCTTGGGCAGCAACCTGTAGCAGCTTGCTGCTGTCTGCATTATTGCAGTAGTCAGACATGTCATGTGGTCAGAAACAGAAGTTTATTCTTAGTTGTATTACTGGATCTGCCTTTCATAAAATAAAAAAAATCCAAGAAGAAAATGTGGCTGTATTCAGGAGGTGACCTATAGCTTGCATCCCCYTTGTATCTGTCTGTTCTAACCAGTGCATGGCTTCCTACATAGCACTTGGCAGAAGCGACTGCCTCTCCCTGGTGCCTGTCCTATCCATGTCTTATCTCCTTTTCCCTGTGTGTTGGTCCTGCCCAGTGCAAGTGCTCGATTCTGCTGGATTTCTACATGGATTTCTCCATGTACCAGGGAGCAGACAGTGGRCAGCAGGAATAAATGCCAGAAGAGGAAATTGCTGCTGCTCAGCTGGTTGGTGCTTTCTTGCCTCAATGATACCTGACTCTTGGACCATGAGCCAAACACCTTGTTTGAATCTTAGATTAAATACATTTGGGGTCTTTCCCAGACAGTTTTTCTGGAACAGCACTTATATTATATTGTGGTTTTGGATCTCTGMGGAGCTGCCAGCTCTGTCCCAGCTTGGAGGGACGCGTGGGGCTGGCTGTGTGGCTGCAGACCCTGCAGCAGGATCCAGGCTTACCCATGGCACTGCAGCTGGCAGAGGCTTCTCACCCACTCATCCTTTTGTGCTGATGGATGTGGTGACCCTGGAAGAGTTGTCTTTTGGGTCATCCCAGTTTTGGCACAAGCAAGGGGTGCAAGTATTGTTTGGTCTGTTGGGTTCTGGATTCATGTGGGACCCGAGCAGAATCTGACAGGGAGGGCTGGTTGGGGGGTTTGGCACTAATTGTTGTGTTACTCATCAGGACTTGCTTGTAGAGGCATTTATTAAGTAGTTGGACAGGGCATCATCTGTTATTTCTTGTTTATGAGAGTAATTGATCATGGTGGTGTCCTTTAGTAGAGTGTGTGTTGTTATCACCTGTGGAGGTCTGAAATGAGACACACAGATCAATGGCCTGCTTGCTGCTCAGATGTGGAAGTGTCTTTGGGGTAGCTTGAGCACTGCCCTTTGATTGGGAGTTGGTGAATTCTGCGTTACCTCAGGGGCATCATGTGTTAAAGGAGAAGYTTTAATAGTAAGTCTGACTTCAGAATGTCAAATGATTTGCTGTAAGTGGCTGTTGGTGTGTGCTGGAAGCATTAGCTCACAGAGGAATTCTTGTGTGTATGTATATGAGATAGTATTTGGTTGAAGTTTCAGTAGAACAGCCATGGCCACAGCAGCTCTGTGGTTCCTGTCCTCATGGCACAAACTAACTCAGAGCCTGAGCTTGAGCATGATTTGTTAGTGGCTTGTGTCTCCTGGCAGAGCAGAGCTCTCCTTAGTGAGAGAGGAAATTATGCTATTGATCTGCTTTGTTCTTCAGCTTTTCATTGCATTTGTGTAAAAGCCTCAGGAACAGATCAGATCTGTGCTTACCTCCTGTGAATGTTATCACTGTTGCTTGGGGATGTGATATCCTTGTCTGTACTTCTCACTGGCTTTTTCACATGCAGGTTCAGGACTTGAAGATTGATTGTTCCTAGGTAGAGGGGAAGACTCAAATGAGCTCTGTCCCTGGTAGTGTGTCTGCACTTCTCTCTGTGGTGGGAAATACTAACTTCACATGCTAGCAGACTATCCAGTGGCCTTTTCTGGTTGTGAGGGAAAAGAAATGTATCTTTTAGTATCCACTACAGCTCAGTARTAGGAGATAAAGCAACGCAGTGCTCCAAAGGCAGAGTTTAATTCAAACAATAACAGCTGATTTAATGACAATATTTTGCCTTCATGTGGAAAAATAGAATATGAAATAACTAATTCATGCCAGTGATATGATTCATCTGGGGATTTTTTCTTCCTCATTGCATGTGGGCAGCTTCTAGTCATGTTAGTGGAAAACATGAAGTATGAAGAATTTATTTTTTTAAGCAATTCTACCTTTGCTGCTGGGATCACTGGAGTTCTGTAGGGACACAGCACTGTACCTGTGCAGCACTAGCAGATCATGGAATATCCTGAGTATTTCTGAGCATAGCAGTGCTTTTTGATCAGATAAAGTGTTTYATTGAGGAACAGTCCAGTTGAGAGGACTGTGGTGGCACTTTTGTACTGAGTGCTGTCAGTGGATTCTGTATCAGATCTTCTCATCTCTGCTAATTGTGGATGAAGCCTCTTCCTTCCCTATGCCTCTTATTACTCCCAAATTACCAGACTTAAGTTATTAGTTTCTTCAATGTAGTGAACAATCCCTGTAATGATGAATGCAATGCAAAATGTGGTGTTGTGTTGAAAATGTGCAGTTGATGGGGAATTAGTTTTCATCTACTTGATTTTATGTCCACAGCCTCCTCATTGTCTGATTAAATAATTTCAATAGAAATTTTACGTGGTTGGCAATCTTCTGGATTGCTAGAGGTGTTAGATGTACTTTTGCTTAAGAAAGARCAACAATTCTACTTCTTTCTGAAGTTAAGGCAATTGAAATTCAGCTTTTTGCAGGTATAGAATKGTGGGGTTTTACTCTTTTATGGTGGACCCTTGAATTATTTTCTGGTACGGTGACAGAGACCTGTGTGATGCATTTACCCCTGCTGGCAATAGAATGGTGGAAGCTGTTCAGCTTTTGTGGATGCCCTTAGAAAGTGCTCAGTGACCCCCTGGGTCTGGGAATCACTCAGAAAATCACCAGGATCCAGAGGAGCTCCAGCTCACTGACCATTAGTCAGGATCTGTGGGTACTGAAATGAAATATTAATGCATTAAATAAGGAATCTTTTTGTATATAATATTGACTTAGCTGCACAGGTGCTGGACATGTTTTTACACAACATTTCTGTGAGAAGTTATGATGCCTCTCAGAACACCTAGGATGTGCAATGGATTCCTTTTTTGTTGTGTTTTATCAGCTGCAAGGTGACCACTGAGCTCCAGGTGGAGCTGCCTTGTTTTGTCTGGGGGTTTGTGGCAATTCCATCTTGATGGTTATAATTCATCATAGAYCTATTTTGCATTTATTTTCCTGAGTTTTGTCAGAAGTCCATGGTATGAGCACAGAACCATCTCTGAGTTAACTGAATGGTTCATACTGGTGGGATTTTCTGGGCACTGCTGTGAGGCACTGTGCTTACATAGGATTAATTAGCCCCTCATGTTGCTGATATTTGATTTGAAAAGCAGTCCTGGTTTTCTTTTAAGTATAGCTTAAGGTTACAGGGGATTGAAGAACTCTTAAATCAGATAAAGGAGCAGCACTATCTACTGTGATTTAAAACTATTTTTAAAGGAAATTTAATATAAATAAAATCTGAATAGCATAAGAAAAATTGGATTCCTGCCTTAATTACTGTTCTGCATAAGTTTCTGCCTTAATTAGTTTTCTTTTTACTTTGTATAACTCCTTACTTCATATCCATAATACTATCTTAAAACCTATATATATATATATATTCTTTCCAGGGCACAATGTTCTGACTCTGTCTGGATTTTGATATTGCTTCAGCCACATGAACTGTATAATATCAGTGAAGATGAAGAACATATTTAACAAAACACTAAAATGTAGCATTTACTAAAATACAGTTTTGAATAGCTTACATGAGAGACTGTAGGGAAACGTTGAAATTTCCATCTAAATACAGAAGCTAAACAACWGTTTAAAGAGTAACTTCCAAGTGAGCTGATGTAAATTGGCTTTCTATTCATTTCTGCTTAATGAAATTAAGGTTTGTAATTATTTAAGGACTTGAAGCAAGAATGGTTGGTTTTCAGGATTAGCTAGAGTATCCAACCAAGTGGTATTGGTTAAGCCAGTTTATTGGTCTAGCCAAATGAATGTAATTATGCTAAATTACTGCTGCACTTTGTAATATAATCCCTTGGATTTCAGTCTTACTTTTGACGTAATTTTTTTACCCTTTTTTAATCTGCTCGTGCAAATGAATTCAGAATTGAATCCTTACATCTCATTCTAAATGCTAACRTTGTTTATCTGACTGTTCATTTCATTAGTCTCCCACCACCACACTGAGCCAGTTTCCTCTGTCCCTCAGCATTGGGGAAAMATAGCTCTAAATATGGATAGGGTCTTTAGCCTTCAGGTTATTTTATAACTTCCTGTTTTGTTTATTTTCCAGTGCCTGTGCCTAATTAGGATATTCCTCATATTTGTCCAAGTAGGGTTTAATTGCTGTAAATATGAAGCTTCGTATTTTGAATGTGCTTTGAACAGCTGTTACAACAAGGGTTTTTTATTGTTGTTTTATAGGCAAATTTAGAAAACAAAGCAGTAAATGGCCGCAGACCAGAACTCATGGAATGCAGTATATGTGGTCATGGTGAAAAATACAGGGTGAAGACAAACCAAGCAGTACCCATTGAAAATGTGCAGTGTAAGGAGAAGGAGAGCATGACTGGCTTGGAAGCAGAGAAGTGGGCACATGCTGAGAAGCCATCCTTTGGTGTCCACGTCAATGGTGACATCCACGCAGCTCTGACGGGCACCCAACACTTGAASCACGCTGAGCACAGCGACAGGGCAGCCTCTCCCTGTCACCTCCCTGAGCCAAAAAACCCCTTGGTGCACGCCATCAAAAATGGCATCAACACCCTGCATTATTCACCACCAGAAGCAGTTGCTTCACTGAACAATGTATCTGCAGAGGAAAGGACAGACTTGACAAGCAACTCCCACATGCAATGGCCAGARGGTGGCAATCTGAATAACATAGTAAGCACTCTGACAAGTGGCACTGGCTGTGTTCACCCAGAAAACCAAGGAAATGTTTTAATGAAAGAGGAAAACTGTACCTGCAGCATCTCTGAGTATTCTGATCAGTCAGTTTTGCAGACAGGTTCCAGCTTGGRTGTGCAAGAAGGCTTGAGTTGTCCTCTGCTGCCTGAAGGGGAGCTGCAGGCAGGGAAGGATGGCCATACAGTACCAAGTGTGGAGACACAGCCTGAGAATACTGCACTCCAGCCCACTTTCTTGTCCCTGATTAAAACCCGAAATTTAACTCTGGAGCAGGTTGTAGCTATTGAAGCTCTAACACAGTTATCTGAAGCTCCTTTAGAAACAACGTCACCAGCTAAAAGTGAAAGTATTGAACATACAGGAGAAACAACTTCCAACTTGCTCCACAGTTTTAAGAGGGATATCTCGTCCTCCTTTACATCCTCTGCATTACAAGAAATCAAAGACACTTACTTACAGAATGAGCAGCAGCTCTTGGCTCACTGCACTCACTCGCAGAAGCAGCTCCCTAATAAGGCAGTGTTATACAATGGCCAAAGTTCAGTGTCTGAGTTGTGTGATAAACCTGCCAATCCTGCTGGGGAGATGTCTAAATTACAGTTACCCTCAAGAGATACCAAAACCTTATCTGACCTAACATCTAATGCAGCATCGTTTTCGGGATACGATTCCAACGAAAGTTGTGCTCCTGATCCAGTCACCCTCACAGGATACTGCAATGCTTCATGTGATGTCCAGCMTACAGGGAACAACTTGGAAGCTCTAGGCCAGTTAGAGCAAAAGCCATTGTGTAGTGATTTGAAATTGGAAGGTGGTTCTTTGATTAAAGAAGGAGGGATTCACAGCCAGGATGAGGAGGATGTGGCTGCCCAGCTAACTCAACTGGCAGCCCTGATTGAATCAAACCAGACGAATCCAGAGCAGAAGAACAACATAAAGGCATCACTACTTAATCTAATATCTCATGAGAGGCAGCCAAAATATAACCAAGAAGTGTTGCAGAAAAAAGATTCTGTGTTTTTTAGGCGTAATTATAGTTCCTTACTGTTAAAGCAAAAGCAAGCAACCAATAAGAAAGGAAATAGTGTGCCATGGAAACCGAGACACAAAAAGAAGCCTCAAGAAGCACGCTATCAACAAAATAATCAAAACCAGCTAGAGCTGTTGTCATGCCAGCATAGTGAATTGCAGGACATTTGGATATCATCAAAACTGCATAAGCTTGGTCAAACCGTGCCACAGGACTCCAGGGTAGCTCCATCTGAAAAAAAATCTCCGAGAACCAAAGTACAGAGAGCRCTCAGTCAAAATACTTTAGCATCACAAGAAAAAACTAGATTATTTCTTCCACAAGCACAGATCAAATTCCACAGGTGTTTACCTGAGGCACCGCAGGAGAAAAAAAAAGACAGGTTGTTTGGCTGTGAAGTGGTGAATGAGCAAATGAAAACTGTGGGCTCCAGTGACCCACTAGGTGCTGATCCAGTGAAAAATGAAGTTGTTGCACGTAGCCAACACAGCGACCTGTCCTCCCSTAATCTTCTGGCTGGTTCTCAGCTGAAAACAGCATCCTTGTTGAAAAGACCAACTGAAAACCTACAGATGTTTACAGAAAAATGTAATTCTCAGGTACAGCAAACAGCAAATGTCAGTCAGGCGCATCCTTGGCCACCAAGTTTTAACCGGTCTAACCTGAGAGCTAACGAAATGTGTAGTGAGAGCAAAGCCCATGTTCAGCAGGTCAAACAACAGGTAGATCCGAAGGCCCAGGTGCTGCCTGTTCCCTGTGCTGGGGCCCAGGTGCCAGGTTCTGCTGAAGCTCTCAGGAATATGGAGTGTGTGGGTGAGGTGACYGTTCTGACATCAACCAGATTGGGTACTGACCACGCCCAGAGCACAGGCGACTCAGGGTGTTCCCCAGCAAAAAACACGCTCAGCAGTTTCCTTGAATCACCTATGAAGTTTCTTGATACCCCTACAAAAAATTTAATAGACACACCTACCAAAAAAGGACAATCTGAATTGCCAACTTGTGACTGTGTTGGTAAGTGGTTTTGCTAACTTTTGCCTGTACATTGCAAAATGGAGGTGTGCTCACGTTGGTTCCTCTAATGTGAGGAGGTGTATGTGAGAGCAGTTGCACAAGAATCCGTGTTTCACCATTAGAAGACAGGAGGAAATTATCTTTCCCCTCTTTGCAACTTTTGCTTGGTGTTCTTTGGGCCTGCAGAATTGAGTAGTTTGGTACTGCAGCTGGCAGGTTTAAATCCTCCACTTTAAATTTMAACCAACCTGGAGGAAGGGGAGTTTTTCTGTTCCTTGCTCTGCCATTGCTGACTTGTGCTTTATGTGCACTCACCTGCATTGTTTCAGGTCATGAATTTGATGGTCTAGAACTGGTTTGTGCCTGAGTGGGCTGGGCAGCAGTGCCCTGGTGGATTGTTCTTGTTGCTTAAATCTGTTAGACAAGCAGGAGAGCGTAGCTGGGGGTGGCCTTGCTCCTGTCACTGGTGGCTTGGAAGAGTCCAGGCCAAGGCTCCTGACACCTGTGGCCCTGTGGGGAGAGCTTGGGGGCCACTTGCCGAGTGCCTCTGTTGCAGCAGGAGATGTCAGAGCAAGCTCTGCATGGAGGGCTCTGCAGACAGGGCTTGGCTGAGGGTGTCAGACACGCTGTGGTGTCACTGTGGAGGCACCCAGGTGGAAAGACAGGTCAGAGCCTCACAGCAAATGGGCTGCAGGCAGATTGTCACCTTGGCTTCCATGTTCTGAATCAACAGAGGACTTATTTACAGGCCTGGGTTATGGTTTCTGTTCTGTAGGATATGACTGTCAGTTAATTTCTTTTWCTGCCCTCAATTCCTCTTTGTCTGCAATTAATTAATAATGTTCCTACCAGCAAGGATATTGGGAATTTTACGTAGTCACTACATGCCAGCTCCTCTAATGAAAGTTTTAAAGAATGCAAAATATTGCTGTAATTAGGGTTTTACTTTATAACATTAAAAAATGCTAGCAGAGTCATTGAAGCATAAAATAATTTCAAAGTGTCTGAAGAGAAAAGCCCGTCATACTCTTTATTCAGGCTCAAACTTTGTGTTCTAATTTAATTTGGAAGGCATTTCCGTAAACTGTTTCTAAGTTTACTTTTAATGGAGTAAATAACTTTTTGGATATGCCAACATAGTTTTCTTTACCTGTTTACAGAGCAAATTATAGAAAAAGATGAAGGCCCCTATTACACACACCTCGGGACAGGACCAAGTGTTGCTGCTGTGAGAGAAATTATGGAGAACAGGTGAGGAAAATTCAGCTTTTAATGTCATTGTATTTTTGACTGTCTAAACAGGGAAGAAGTAGAGCTCTGAGAAGAAAAGTGCTGTGTTTAGCTTTGTTTTATTGAACTTTTGTCAGTACTCATTTATAAAGTGTTTTCTTGTTCAGATGTGCATGAGGTGAGCATGAGCACTGCAGGTCCAAACTCGTGTGTCTTTTCTGAGCCCAGGGCTGGAGGTCAAGTGCAGTGTGTTCTGAGGTGCCCTTGAAGTCAATAGGAAGGACAGAGATCAGCAGCTGGCAGAGTAAGGTTTTCTGGTGTCCTACCTAYAAAGAAGCTGTGGCAAACTGGAAAAAAAAAGGTCATAATAGTGACTGATTGCACTAGGATTTATATGCAGATAACATTTCCTTAGTGGCAGAAGTTTATCAGAAGAGAGATGTCAAAAACTACTCTTGCAAGTAGAGTTTTAAATTAAAAGGATTTTTTTTTTTGCTTTATAAATACTTTGTTTTTCTTCTGTTCTAAGTAAAAATAAATTCCTTAATCTTTTATTGAAAATGTTTGATCTTTTAAAATTGTCTACAGTAGTTTGTTTTAGTCATGAACTTTTTTTAATGCAGGTATGGAGCAAAAGGAAGTGCTGTAAGAATTGAGGTGGTGGTTTATACAGGAAAGGAAGGAAAAAGCTCTCAGGGGTGTCCAATTGCCAAGTGGGTAAGTTTTTATATTAAATCAATAAAGTTGTTTTGTGTGGCTTCAAATGATGTGTAGTCCTTGACCTCAAATCTAATCTGATCTTTAATAAAGATCTGATTTCTAATTGATTGAAAAGTCTGCCTGAATGATGAAGGAAAACATTTTTTTTTGGTGTAAATTTAAGATGTGGTGCTGTATGTTATGTACTGTGGTTTGAATGAGTGTGAAAGGGAGAGGCTTAACAGAGCTAGCAGAGATGAACAAGGGTAGAAACACCCTGAGAGTGTCTGAGAGTTGGAGTCTTTTGTGAAATATGTCACTGGGAATTGGGAAAGAGAAAAAAGAAGAGGTGGTTGCTTGGGGGAGTTGGAAAACTATCTGGGAATGTTTTTAAAAAACCCTTCTCAGTTGCATGGCCACTTGAAGAAAAGAGAGTGATGGAAGAATTTCAGTCTCATATGGCAAGGAGTTCATTACTATTTTTGAGGAACTGAACTCATTATTTGAAAATGTAAATGTTTTATGATGATAGTTTTCACCAAAGTCTTGTCTCACATTGCTTCATAGGAGCCAGGAAATGAGGTAACAGACACAAGCTCCAGGAGAGAGCTTGGAAAAGAATTGATTGTCCTTAATCTTTGCTGAAACCACTGAGGGAGGTAAAAAGTAGATTGGAAATCTTGTACACTGAGTTTTGGAAAATAATGAAAGAACTTGATTGTTAAAAGAAAAAAATGTATTGCTGTATTTAGGAATTTCAGAGTTGATTGAAAAAGCTGTGAAGGTAACTGTAAAGTTGGTAGGGTAGTGTTTGTAACCRTATGCCAAAATAAGGTTATTGCATATTGTGTGTGAGGGAATTTGCGTGTTAAACATTTACTGCTTGTGCTTGGAACAGTCAAAATGTGTTTTTTATACTCAATACATGAACTGTTTTTTCAGAAGGGAATCACATATGKGCTTGTGCTTCAGTTAATATTTCATACCAAATCCAGTATCCAAGAAAAAAAGATTAAACTAATTTCATAAGCAACTGACCCAAAAAGAATGGAACGATTTTTCTCAGTGCTTCAGCTAAGTAAAACACTTAGTTTTAACAGAGGACAGGAGCTAAAAATTGTACCATAGAAAGAGTTGGGAGCAGCTAAAAGGAGGAAGGCATTTAAAGCTAAMCTAAATCTTAACCTTGATTTTTCTGTTGCCAATATCAGCTGTGTTTTGTGTAAGGCAGAAATGGCAGCATTTATGGTCTCTGAGCTTGGCTGGAGGTGTCCCACAGGAGTGTGCAGTGTGACAGTCAGAGATCCCTGGGCTGCCTGCAGAAAGGGCTGGTTTAAGCTGTGGGGACCTGCTCTCCAGTTAGATTTCTGTATGTAAAATGTTTGTGAGACACAGCATTAATGTTCATTTAACTGAAGTTCTAGGGAGCATTGACTTTCTCTTGTGTGGGTTCACACCTAAAGGGGAAGAATGTTKTTCCAATTCTGCTGTTGTGTATGACTGTTCACTACAAGAGAGGGAAGGGAATCCCTAACATCTCTGTAGAACTGTTTTATCCTGTATAAGATGCATATTTTGGGTTGATGTTCTTAATGTGTTGCATTAATTTTTCATAGGCAGTGCTATTTTTAATCCTTTTATGGAGCATATTTGGGTTTTGGCTATAACCAAAGAAACGGGATGGTGAGATTTGTTTCCAAGTGTCTGGAAAAGGTTTGCTGTGCTCTTTGATACCTGCAGCTGCCCAGGGACTTTCACTTACTCATTTCCAGTGTCCTTTGGAACAGACTCATTTCTGCTCTTGCCCTTTAGGGCTCCCCAGAGACTCTGCTGAGAGCACTGGGATGGAGCTCTGCTGGAGCAAACAGGATAGAAGAATGGAACTTAAACTGTTGATCACATTCAACTATTTTTCCCAATTATTTTTCCCTATTTCCACTAGGTTATTTTATCTTTCTGGTTTATTAGAAACATTTTAAAATTAAAGGAGGCTTTCTGGAATACCTGTGTCCATACATTCTTCTAACCATGCATGGTTAATGACCATATTCCAYAATACAGATTTTCTCCTAAGTTATTTTCTCTTAAATGATTCCCAAGATGCACCTGGTGTGTTAAACACCTTCTGGGACAGACTCCTTTCTTAGATTCCAGGTTGCCATAAATTTGCAGAGTTACTTCTTTCATTCTTTTAATGCCAAGCATCTCTTTTATACAAAAGAGATGTATTTTTACAAATCYGTTATATTGTTACAATACATTTTGTATTGTATATTTTACAATACATWATATTTTTACARAATMTAATAMATTTTTAATGTATTATATTTTAGGGTGATACTTTGCCCCTCTGGATGTGAACAAGAATGCCCCTCTTAGTTCAACATTGTCAGTAAATATTGCCCAGGGTTGGAAACCTTGTGCCTGTTGTATGTGTAGGTATCAGACTGGCACCCACATGAATTGGGAGATGAGCTTCTGATTGTTTTCACTGCATGAGGCAGCAACAGCATTGCTTGACCTTTGATGGGAAGAAGGAAAAACCCCAAATTGTGTTGTCTCATTGTTTTTTCAAAACATAATTAATAGAGTTTTGCCACAGATTTCGAATGYGTGGATATTTGTGTAGGTCACAGGTGTGTGGTCAGAAAATAAAATAACTTCCCATTCTGGGACACTTGCTGGGGTAGATGGATGCTTCCTTCTTTTCTGTTTGGATTTCTTGTGCTTTGTCCAGCTCATCACACTGCTGTGTAGTATYTTAGAGAAAAGAAAGCTCTGAAGCACTGCAATGACTGCCTGTCACCCTGAGCAGCCTGTTTGTGTAATGACAGGTTTTGTGTTACTGTGCATCCCTAGAACAGCCAGTGGTGCCTGCACTCACTGTCCCACTGTTTGCTCAAGAGCTTCAGCTGGTGACAGATGTGCTGTGGTTTGGGTTTCTCCTGCTCTGGGCAGTGGTAAATTACAGTTACCTCAATTTATGGGGAAGTGTTGATGAGTTTGTGAGTGGTTCATGAGCAGCTCACTGTAGGCATCATCCTGCAGCACTGAGGCCAAAGACACATCAGTGCTGGCCTCACAGGGGGGTGAGATTTGGGTCTTGCTGGTTTTGGATTAAATCCATTTCCTGTGGGTTCCTTCTCCTGATTTCAGTGGAGGTTGACTTGGATCACCTAAGGTATCATTGCTATCTTTTGCCTTCCTTTGGAGTTACAATGCAATTTTAAAGTCTCCATCTCTGGAAAAAAAAAATGAGGGAGAAGAAATGACAAAAACCCTCCAGGCCAGGCTGAGGTTCTTTTTGCCAATATTGTGTCTCTGTGGCTGATCAGTAGCACAAAGGTGGAAGAGCAGGGCAGTTGCCACTTGGTTTGCAGTTATTCACAGCTTTGTGCTTCCCTGAGCTGGAGGCAGTGTTTTTGTGTTCAATTGCCTTATATAAATGTCATCTTCTTCTCCCTTTCCTTCCTGTTCCTTATGCTGGAAGTTAGAATGCAGGAATGATTTCAGCCAGTGCTCCACTCCCAGTAATTCCTTGCAGTTGTTTTTGCTTTTTCACTGTTGCAGATTTGGCATTTCCATAGCCAGAGTCTCATTCCTGCATGGTAATGCCCAGCTCAGAGCCCATCTGTGTCCAAAACCAGAGCCACAGAAAAGCTGATTTGGGCAGTTTGAGCTGTCCCTGTGCACCAGCATTCCTGAGTGATGCCTGCCTTGCCCACACAGACTCCCCAGGCTGATGTGATCATGGCTTCAGGGATTTCTTCCAGGGCTGAGTCTTCTTGGGAATCTTCAGGCCCTCTGGTAATAAGGTGTTAAAAATCAAAACTGCAGATCACATTTGATACACATTTAATGCATTTAATCAATACTGCAGATCACATTTAATACTTGTTTCGTCTTTGAGTTTCTTTTGTGGGTATCATCTGAACTTGGCAAACCCCTGCTTTTTGGGGGCAGCGAGTGGGGCTTTGGGTTTTGTGGGGGTTTGTTTTTTACAATTGTCACCTAACCATTTCTGTCAGGGCTTTAACTTCAGGAAAAAATTCTTGGGTGTCCCCTGTGAAGCTTTTCTGATATAGGAATCTTTCCAAACTTCTTGTTTGTGAACATCTGACCCTTATCTTCTCCGGCTGCTTTTTTTTTCTCTTTTTTTGTTTGTTTGGTTKTGGGTTTTGGGTTTTTATTAACAGTTGGATGATCTGTTGACCTTTTAGATTGTTATACTGGTGGTAGCCCTAATTTCTTTGAAAATACCTTGTTATGGTGCTTTTATGCCTTTTGGAAGTTGTTTCTTAGACTCTTTCAGTCATGGACTGTTTGCCTTTTTTGAGTTTTTTATTTATAGCTTGACAGATCCTTATTTTATGTTGGCTGTTTATTAGTAGGCTGTATTAAAAAAATAGGGGTGGAGTAAAAACAGATAAAAATCATCATTACAGTCCTATACAATCACAAACCTGATATTAGCCACTAAAACTAATGTTTTTTAAAGTAATGCTTAGATAACCCGCTGTTATAATCAAGATTTTTCTAGATCACTGAACCGGTAGGAATTTGTAACTAAATGCCAGAAACTACACTTTGTGCAGCGCTGGGTGACACTCARTAACAACAAACTGTTCTATAGATGCAGAGATGATTTTTTTTGTCAATTTGCTAGTTTGGTTTGAGTTGAGAAAGTCATTGAAAGTGGAAATTGAGAAAGTGAGGAAATGGAGAAGTTACTCCTGCTTTAGCTCTCTGTGTTACTATTAGTATTAATCATACTGTTACTGTTATTATTACAGTACTGTTAGTTATTAATTAGTATTAGTAATCCATTGAAGAAAAATGGCTCTGTGATGGTTATTTCTCTTCCTTGGCAGTTCAGGGGTCAGGAGTTCTGGGGCAGCCCTGCTTGGTAGGGGATGGTGAAGCTGTCATGTACTTTGGAACATGACTGGGGAATTTTTAAAATAGATTTGCAAAAGACTTCAGGGTAAATTCTGCTGGACTGACTGTCTCCTAGACACAGCTGTAAGTGGGATGTGCAGTTCCATTCTGCCTTAAACAGCCTACTGTACTTTGTGCTTTTATTTCATTTMTTGAACTGTGTTTATGATGAAGTGATGTACTCCATAGGAGAAGTCTTAAAGGAAATTATTTTTAGCAGATAGAGAGGGTGCTTGGTGGGKTTTTTTTTCCATTTTTTTCCATGGTGTTTTATTG
Organism: Cardinalis cardinalis; assembly: GCA_014549065.1. Taxonomy (NCBI): domain Eukaryota; kingdom Metazoa; phylum Chordata; class Aves; order Passeriformes; family Cardinalidae; genus Cardinalis; species Cardinalis cardinalis. Next base: position 891,917 of record JACDOX010000138.1, read on the forward strand.
GAGCATCACTTTCTTGCCATGGTGTTGTACCACATTATGGTAGTGTGTGTAGCTGTGCAGGCACTATTTTCACTATTGGCTAAATACAGAATTAGAGGAGTTTATTTTGGACAGAAATGTTTGTAACATCATCTGAAGGAAAGTTGGTATTTAAGTAGAATAAAGTAAAAATGAAGGAGAAAACTATGTTAAGGTAAACAAGGTTAAGTATTATTAAGGAGCAAGAATTTTGATGTTATCACTGCTTTATTTAGAGCAGTGTGACCTCTGAACAAACATCCCTACCAAACCAGGTGCAGCTTTCCTTGGCTGCACTCTGGCAGAAGGGGAAGCTTGAGGGAGTGAGGAGGGGAAGGGCCCTGGGAGCTGAGATGAGGGTTTTGTCCTCACTTCTGCAGTGCTGGTGGTGTGATTGCASAAGAATCTCTTAGCCTGAGTGTGCTGCCATCTGCTCATCTGTAACCACTGCAGCAGTGCCAGGAGCAGCTGCAGAAGTGTGGCAGATATTGCACATCAGTGCTACTCCTGCAGCAATGACTAAGGAACTTTACAGGATTGCATTGACAGCAGCTGTTCAGAGCCAGCTCTTKGATGTAGTCTGCTAGCACCGAGGAGAAGATTCAGCAAAGTGGAACTTATTTCCATTTTAATATCTCTTAGACATGCTGAGAATAAAAGGCTGTAACATTTTCCAGTAAGAAAAGAGYTTAAATGTGATTTAGTGTGTGTTTAAGGGGCAATTAGGGAAAAGGAAGGGCAGACTCACTTCTGTGACAAGCTGAGCCATTTGTCCTCCTGTCTGTCAGAGCAGCAGCAGGTTTGGACAGCACCCTGCACTGGTGGAAGGAATTGTATTATTAATTATTAAGGAATTAGTAGGGTCTTGTCCTGTGTTGAGGGATCTCCATACACAGACTCTGTACAGAGGCAAAATCTGCAGGTTAGAAGACTTGAAGCCACAGTGTTGTAAATGAGTTTCCTATTTCAGGAAATTACAGGAAACATTAAAGTATGTTCTCACTTTCAAATCAATTGCTTATACCCTGCAAAGCAGACATAGTTTATTTTACTGAAGAAATTCAGAATGGGCTGGAGGGAATACTGCAGTGGAGCCACATGGAGATGAAAAATACCTGAAAAGGACCTTTTAGTTGGTTCTGTTGTTTTGGGAGAGTTTACCCAGTAATTTACAGGAGCATTTAACGCAGTTAAAATTTTGGGCTCTTTGCTAGCAGTGTCTGGTTTCTGTCATGTTAAAGTTAACACAGCTCTTCTGGTGATGGTAATTGGAAAGTAATTTCTCATCCATGTGGTAATTCAGCATCTGGTGCACTGAGCTTCTGCAGGCTGACTCTGAGCTACTTTCACAAGTCCTGTACGTGCTAATTTAGATAGACTGGCTYATGTCTCAGGACATTTTTATTCACAGTGTTCATATTCCTTGTTCTAGAGCTCCTGCCAAGGAAGTAGAACTCCAGCATTTGGACAGCTGAAGCAGGTTTTATTGATAGTGTAACTTTACTGATGCTGTTCATTGCAAACCATTTAGAAATTGCTTGAAAAAAATGGGAGGCAGGAGCCAAACTACKGATGATAAAAAGTTGTTTAGGATAATGAAGAGGAGGGACAGGCATCATGAAGAGCAGGAAGGACTTGCAATCAGAACAAATGGCCATTAAAATAATAGCTAAAACTCAATAAATATAAAGTCCCACCAAAAAAACCACACAGTGTTGAAGTGTTGTGGTTTCATACACACAGTGATGGAGCACTGTTCATGCTCAAGATAACGATTCATTAGACATCAGCTTGTTCAGCTGTGATGGAAACAGCAAAACAAACAGCTGGGAATTATTGGGGAGGAGCAAAGAAATCATGGAACATAGTTCTGCCTCCATGGAAAGTGTGTTGTCCCTCAGGCTGGCTGGGTCTGGTCCCCCGTGTCCAGAAAGCCCAGCAGGACTGGGAAGGGCAGGGGCAGGCTGGGCAGGCTGGCAGGTGGGAAGGGGAGAGGAAAGCAGGGCTCTCTCAGGTCTCCAGTGACACRGAGAGCTGCACAGCAGGGTCCAACCCAGGCTCATCCTGGATCAAAACTAGAGGCACTGGCAGGAGTGAGCTAAGCAGGAGGAAAAGGCAATGGTTTTTTCTTGCACATAATCTGTATTTAAGCCTTCCTGGTAATTTAGTGGGTGGTAAACTGCTGCATGGATTTAAAAAYGAGTGGAGAAATGCAGAAAAGGCAAATCCTTGAAAAGGTGGGAGAGAGCACATCCCCTGAGCTGCTGGATGGGTGTTTGGAGGTGCCTGCCCTCACTGAGAACCATCTCCACATCCCAGTGCCTTTTTTGCTGCTCCTCCATGGGCAGCTGCTGTTAGTCAGGCTCAGGATAAGGCTGGGCAGTCTGCTGCTCTGACCTCATTCTTGTACTCTGCAATTTTTAGAATCCCTTTCTGTCTCTTGACTATCCTTTCACGCAAAGGTGTGAAAAATCTGAACTTCTCTTGTTTATCCCATARCTTGTTGCTAAATTGCTGGAGCAAATGCTGCTGGGTAAGGCACCTTTTGAATAAATATGCTGTAGTTTTTGGCTCATGCTTTCTGGTAAGAAGATTGGGTAAGCCTAGACCTTTGTGGCTGTAGAAAAAGATGTAGCTGTGGTGTGTTGCCCTAAGAGCTGTTGATTGTGTTTGTGTCTCAGTTAGCTGTGGCTCACCTTGAAGGCTTGCTCATATCCTCAGGTTCTGCTGTTTGGGCTAGCTGATAAAATGAATTACTTGAGGTGCTGCCTTCCTTTGGATGTACACATCCACARGGACACCTGGAGAGCTGCAGAGCAYGGTAGGGCTGGGTGCACAACTACAGCACCAGAGGGATGGTCAAAATAACTGAGCATCCTGCCCAAATTAGCAACCTGCAAGGGTGATACTGATGGTACTGTGTGTGCAGTGTGTGAGTGCTCCAGGGGAGCTCTGTGCTGGGGCTGTCCCATGGCAGTGTTTCCTTTTGCCCCAGCCATGGGTATGTTCACACACAGGTGAGGGAGTGGGTGGCCTTGTCACTTCATGCCCTGTTAYTGAGTGCAGAGCAGGGCCAGTGGGATCAGTTGAGCTTTGTGGAGAAGTTTGTCAGGAAAGAACAAAACCTAACATCCTGTGTTGCAGCTGAAGCAGATTATTCATTGTTAATGTGGGAGTTTTGATGGATGCTGAGCACTGATGACATTGAGTGCTTGCTGAAATGAGCTCGGGGTGCTCTGGCCCTGCAGGCTTCCAAGAATGACCGTGGCATCACAGAATTATTTAGGCTGGAAAAGCCCTCTGGAATTACTGAGTCCCATCATTAACCCAGCACTGCCAAGCCCACCACTAAACCACATCCCTAAACACCACATCTGCATGTCTTTAAAATTCCTCCTGGGATGGGGACTCCCCCAGTGCCCTGGGCAGCCTGTGCCAAGGCCTAACAGTCCCTTCTGTGAAGAAATCCTTCCTAATATCCAATCTAARCCTTCCTTGGGTCAACTTGAGGCTGTTGCTATTGCTTGTTGCATTTCAGTGTTACATAATGCTTCACAAACTWGTTACAAGTCTGTTTTGTTGATTATGTTATTTTTTCAGTGTGAGTCAGACAGTCAGTCATGGTTAGCTTGTGTGGAAAAGCAATTGCAGGAGAAAGGTTTTTATTTTCCCATTCTAAAAACCTAGCTTTTAAGTTCCCCCACTTAACAAATGATTACTTTCTCATGCCTTTTAAATTCATTAGGGACCAAAATTAAACAAACTGAAGTATTAAGCTATTTACTTTATCACTGTTGCTAACTACATCACAGAAATCATGAGTAATACCAAAAACCTTTGGACACAAGCTTTGCCAGCTGATTTCTGCATTGTTCCCAGTCTGAGGAAACGCTCCAGAGTTCACTTGTCCTGCTCAAAACTGCTTTTCTGTACATTGAGGGTGGCATTGCTGCAGATTTATTATTATTATTCCACAAGAGAGACTCAGTTTAGCACTTCTGAGAGGATGTCAGGGGTAGCATGTGGAGGGAATTCTCAGTTCCCAGGCAAGCAGCTGGGCTCCAGCTCTGGCTGTCCTGGCCCTGGGGCTGCTCTGGTGCAGAGGGGGCTCCTCTTTGCCTGTACCAGGTGGGAGAAGTGCCTGATCTCAGGGACAGGAGTGCTGCCTGTGGAGCTGGGGGAGCACATGCTGGAACCTGACCCRCAGGAGTGAAATCCACACCACTCATAAATCCCTTTGCTGCCTCAAAGGTGGGGGACTCTGAAATGTTTTGGGGTCCAGTAAGAATATTGGATTCTCTGCTGCGTACATAATTGTTCTTGTTAGGTTGGATGTGACACAGACGCACGTGATCAGGGTCTAAGAAGAAAAAAGTTTTTATTCTGCATGTTCTCCAGCTTATATACTCTTAACAAAGTGTGATCTTRAGTCATTACCTACATCACAGTAACTTACTATATTCATTGGTGCAAAGCAATTAGCATCAATATAATYGTTAAAAGTTTTACAGAAATTTAATAAGGCACATATGCACATCTWCTTATGCACATAGTCTAGCTTACAAAAATTTTCATGTATCTTTTCTAATCTTTTTCCATGCTGACGGCCTTGTGTTCTTCCTCACTATGGATACACTTGAAAATYATCAATTATKTCTTCTATTAACTCAGCTTTGCTTGCAGGCCAGCTGTCAAGCCCCTCCATACATAATGAAGCAAATTCCAGCTACACTGATCTCCAGAAAAGTGTGGTCTTGGTTTAAAGGAAACTATAAATTTTCTTTGTGTTCACTTGTTATTTTTCCTGGGCATTCTTTCTAGTTTAGAGGTATAAGAGAACTTCAAAAGGGCAACCTGATGTTGTACAGTACCACACTGTGCTATTGAAGTTACAGCCTAGAAATATTTTTTTTTAAAAAATTAGAAAAGTAAAATCATCATTTCACACTGAGTAACAAAATGAAGTTGTTCTGGCTTGAAGGAACTGTGCTGCCTCAACAATGTCAAACTCACATTGACATGAGTAACCTGCATTGTGAATCAGCCATAGCAGATTTCTGTAAACCTCACCTAAATGTGAATGAGTTGGATTAWCTTTCTTTCTTTATAAAACATACTGAGCTGTTGGGAGCCACAACCCGGACTCCTTTTGAGGAATGGTCTATCAGAGGCATTTCCTCATATTCTCATTAATCCTAAGGCTGATTGTAAGAGTATATGATTAACTTTAGAAGGGCCATGCTTTATCTCCTGACACAAACTTTAAGCTTGCTTCTTCCTGCTCAGCCTGCACAGATGCTCTCTCCAGCTGTTCATCTGTTGCAAACCTTTTCATTTACAGATGAACTGCAAGTGTGCTTTGGTGCCTGCTTTTGATGAGTCCAAGTGACTTAGATATTCAGAGGTGATCAGGCTAAGGGGTCACATATGAATGACAGCTGCACATCTGGCAGCAAAGCAAATTTGACACCAGTCCAGTAGGGAATCTGCCTGAATGCTCAGCTATTTGGAGGTATTGAAAGAGCAAGTGAACTGCTGCCTTCCTGCTTTTCTGGTCCATGCCCAGTGCTGTTGTCTGTTGCCTGGTGGAGAGGTGCTGGGTGAAGGCCTGGCTGAGCAGCTGCATGCCTGGAGCAGGTGGATTGCAGCAGAGCTGGCACAGAGGGCTGCAGTGCAGGCCTTGGGGGGCACAGAGAGAGCCACATGGTCCCCAGCCTGTGTGTGACAGGGCTGAGGAAGGGTGGGGCCTCTTCTGCCTCTGAGAGGGCCAAGCCTGCAGGCCTTGAAGCTTCACACTGGAAAGTGACACCTTTGCAGGGGGCTTTGTGCAGCCTGTGCTGGCTAGAACACATTGAATGAATAAATAAACCTGTTTTCAAAGATTATATTCTAGTATTACCTAGCTTTAATGCATTTTTGGTGGTCTTAAATGCAGCTCTGCTTCAGCTTGTGGCAAAAACGTAAATATGTGGGAGTGGGACTATAATTTTTTCCCATTTTTATTCAGTGGTGTACTGTACTGTTTCGTACTGGTTAGTCCATGTGTGAGGAATAAGGTTGTTCTGTGTATCAYACAGGTTAGTAAAAGCTTCATCACTCTAAGAACTTAATATAGGTAGTCTAGGGATATGTTCTGAAAAGTCACATTCCTTCCCTCACTAAGAGCACAGTCTGTTTCATCATTTTYTTCTAATTTTTCTTTGCAAGATGGGAACCATCTTAGATGTCTGTAATACTGGTAGCTGCCCTAGCACATGCCTGTGTGTGCTTTGGGAGTGTGGTTTCACATACCTGCCTTCTGGAGTGTTTGGCACTGTTTTCTGTCATATTTTTAAGGTAATGTTAGGTTCTCAGGGGATCTGTTGTCCTTCCAGAAGTTATTTTCCTTGTAATGCATCTTCTTTATTGTTTGTGTATAACRCCTAGAATATTACTCCTCCCATAAAATGTACTGCTATTTCTACTGCAGGGAAAGCAGCACAAAATCATGTTCTACCCCAGAGATGAGTGTGCCGTGCTGTCCCAGTCCTGCTTGCAGTGGACACTCTCTGGGCAGCATTTCTTTTCCTTTTCTTTTTTTCCTTTCTCGCTTTGTCTTTCTCGCTTTCTCTTTCTCGCTTTGTCTTTCTCGCTTTCTCTTTCTCTTTCTCGCTTTCTCTTTTTCTTTTTCTTTTTTCTTCTTTTTCTTTTTCTTCTTCTTTTTCATCGTCATCTTCTTCCTCTTCCTTCTTCTCTTCTTTCTTCTCTTCCTTCTTCTTTCTTCCTTCTTTCTTCCTTCTTCTTCTTTCTTGCTTTTCCAGGCCTGACTTGTCCCAGAGGAGAGCAGCAGCTCTGAGGTGATGCCCGTGCTTAGCAAAGAGTAACCCGACCGTTCTTGCAGGTGATCCGGAGGAGCAGCGACGAGGAGAAGCTGCTGTGCTTGGTGCGCCAGCGCGCGGGGCACCACTGCCAGACGGCCGTGATCGTGATCCTGATCCTGGCCTGGGAGGGCATCCCGCACCTGCTGGCAGACACGCTGTACGAGGAGCTGAGGCAGAGCCTGCGCAAGTACGGCTGTCCCACCAGCCGCCGCTGCGCCCTCAACGAAGAGTGAGTGCTGCACAGGGCTCCTGAGGG